>WAAE01016096.1:0-88537 GCA_013400495.1 Nicator chloris
ATATCATAAGAACCCCAAATATACAGTTCAGTGCTGCCTTAGGCTGACTAAAATAAATCTACATAGGGTTTTTATTTCCTGAGTCAATAATTAAAAAATGTGTGGAAGTGATTAATGTTTGGATTCTTTGGAGCAGAATTTCCCAGCATGCATCACAGCTTATCATGAGCTGTACATTAGACCCAAACCTCAGCAGAGTGGAGAGAACAGCCACAGCTCTGGATGGCCCTTCTAAACAAAGTTGTTAAAAAATTATATGATCATAATCTAAAAACTCTGCCTCATGCATTTGAAAATAAACTTTAATGTTTTTTCCATCCTAGTGATTATTCTGGATCAAAGATCTGGATCTTCTGGATCTTTCTTCTTTCTCCAGCAGTCTTTCCTCTGTGTTTCTTTGTCTTTGAAATAACCTTTCCCACTATTGCTTTTATTCTTCCAGTAGTGCAAAAATATTTCTGCTCAGTGAATCTCTCCATGTGTAAGATTCTTTGGATGGCACTTGATACTTAGAGGGATTAATAATTTATCAGATGCTGCTTTCAACTGCCTTCCCCATGGACTGCCTGTCAGAAAACCATAGAATAGTTTGGGTTGGAAAGGACCTTAAAGACCATCTAGTGTCAACTCCCCCTGCCATGGGCTGGGACACCTTCCACTAGACCAGGTTGCCCAAAGCCCTACCCAACCTGGCCTTCAACACTTCCAGTGAAGTGAATTTTTCCAAATCACAGAAACTCTTCTCTTGTAGAGCTCAGCTCATTACCTGCCCACTGACTGAGATACAAAATTATCTCCTTATGCCCTTCAAATTCCTGTAGCAACAAATACACTCTCATAGCATGATGCTTTAGCCTTTTCTCACACCTACATGCAAAAATCGCAACACTATGGAATTGCTCCCTCTTCTCTTCTGTTTCCAGGGGCTCAGATAATCAACAAATCACCACTCAATTGCAGAGCATCTTTCAAGAAAAGAGCAAGAAGCATTGGTGATATTGATCATACACATACTTCAGTTTATCAATTCAATTATGAAGCTGTGAGCAGTTTGGTACCAGCTGGTGTAATGACAACATTGTTTTGTTTTCCCTTAACTGCTTCATAACACTCCTGCTTTCAACTACTGAAATAGTTAATATATTTTATTTGTTTTGTAAAAGAAAACTCTAACTAAAATCAAGACATCATTCTTTTCCATGTGCTTTACTAAGAATTTAAGTTCGTGCTACCTTATGCTGACCAAAACAGATCTATGTTGATTTTTTTTCTCAATCAATCATCATAAAAAAGTGAATGTGGCCAGTGTTTTCAGTTTGGCTGAGAAACTAGATATGATACCAATGTTTTGTAAAGGACCATTGTTTTTATTCACAAGAATCCCTCTAACAAAAGGTCCCTGTTCTCTGGTTAAAATGCTAATATTCTTTTGTTTCTTTTGTAGTAAATCAGAAAACAGGCTTTGCTTGCAGCTTTTAGCCTTAAATCACTGTTTACTATTCAATAACCTGTCACTGAATCACAGAATCCTGTGGATAAGTAATCCCTCCTAACTGTAAACTAAATAAGGAACAATTTTGTTATCATGCTGCTTGCTCCTTGCTTCACTAAGCACTCTTGACTCTACTTGCAGGAAACGTTTTGACTTTGGAATAATTTGGCCCAGGGTTCTGCACACTGTGTGACACATGGGGAATATGCACAAGGCAGTCCCAAGAGCTGTGCACAAGGGTGACCCTACTTGACAAGGGTGAAGATTTTGTAGCCCTTTTGCCAGCCCATGTCTGACCATCATTTTACCAAGACACGTTTTTTCCGGTGATATTTTATAGTATAATAGTAAATGCATTTTTGACACAAAGGGCACACATTGGGTGTGGAAACAAGGAGGCAGAAAATTCACCCACATGAGTGACAATCCCTGTCAGGTGTGTTATAATTGAGAGTCCTTCACAGATGAGTTCTGACACATCCCACTTTGTTTTTCACAGGCTGATTCTCACACTCCTCTCATCCACCTTCCTCTTGCCTCAGTTAACCAGAAGCATGGCTTTACCATTTATAGTTTGTAGCTGTAGGAACAAAAACAACCCCAAAACAATCCAAATTAAGTGTGACTGCATATTGTGCCTAAACTGTAGCAACACACATAGCTACTTCTCGAATTTATTTTTTTTTGTCCTGGAGGATTTACAATGAAATTTTCATGAATCCTTCAGGGAGGTGGCACACATTTGGGAATTACCACTTTTTTCTTTTCAGATGTTCCTGGCATTAGCAAAAATATGTTACAGCCAGTATTTGGCCTCAGGTTGTTTTTTTTCACATTTAGAATATGCTTGTGAACAGAGCTTGTTCCATTCAGACAGCCAGGGGTGTGGGCCTCTGGTCTTTATCAGAGAAATATATCTGTGTTAGCTCACAGCTGCAGGAGTCAGGTGTAGGTAACCAGCAACTGAGTTGGGCAGACTTGTGTGGAGAATGCCCAGCCTCCTGGGATTTGTTTATTTTAACTTCACCTTTTGCTGGGAAGGGTATTTTTGGCATGCTATTTTTTCCTACAGCTGGGAAGTAAGTGTTTTTCTTGGAAGTGCTCTGGCAGTTTCCTTAGGACAGCCACCTTGGGAATGGATGCTCTTGCAGCATGCAGGGCAGGTTGTGGAGAAGAAGCAGAAGTACCTTTTGCCACTTTGTTGTAAGTGAATGTGTGCTCACAGCTCACCAGCTGTGCTCCAGGGCACACACCTTCTGCCAGCCTTCATCCCAGCTACTTGGTTTGGCCTGAAAGTGTCAACCTGCTTGTAGTTCAGCAGTTCAGCAATACTGTGAAAAAGTTTTCTTCTCACAGCGTCATCCATGGAACAACTTAAACACAAAGGTGGATTTTATTTGAGTTCTAAAGGCCAGGGCTTGAATTTGTCATAAACATTCTCATGGACATGAAACTCCAACAGCTTCAACATATCTCTTGTATCAGTCATCTGCCTTCACTTCTGTCTTACTTTAAGGTGACTTTCTTTGCACTGCTGCATTCCTGCCACATTATACCAACTCAGGTATGTTGCCCTGCTCTGAGCAAACTCTCTTGGTTAAGACAATAAAGCCCATTGCAAAACTGACAGTAGACAGAAGAAAAATCCCAAGTGATTCCAATGCTCTTTTCCTCCTCTGACATATGCTGATTTAACTCACTGATAATTTTCTGCTACTCCACCGATGAGCTCTTCAATTCCTGTGGAGCAGGGCACCTTCTTGTCTCATCACCTCCCTCTCAAGGAAAAAATGTTCCACACAAATATACAGGGATTCTAAATGAAATACCATTTCCTACTGTCTATAATGGAAGTGAGTGATGGACTCCATCTATTTTTATGAGTAGGAAATGCATTTTGAGTTACATTGCACAGAGCAATTGTCACATAGGCAGTTCATGAAATGTTTTCCTCCCTACCCAGCTGGTTCAACACACACAAGACAAACTAAAGACCTGTCCAGCTGGCTGGTGGCATACAGGAAAAATGCCAATGGATCTGTAGGTCTGAAAGTGTTACTGTTTCTCTCAGTTTTATTTTTCAGGAAACCTACAGTGGTGAAACCCTACAGTCTAATTGTCCCCAGGGATTAGACTCCACGTTTGGGGCAGAGAGTGTGTTTCTTGACAGAAGTGTGTTTGAGCTGAGGACCATTCTGACAAAACATTAACATTCCAACCATTGCCTTCTCTCAGAAAGTAGCAAGCAAAAAAATGCAAAGTGAATGTTCTGTATGCGAGACAAGACCCTTTCACATCCTGTTATCATAGTGACATCCTTGCTTTTTCTTTTCAGGTTGAGTTTTAGACTCCAGAATGAGTAACCTCCGCCTTCCAAACAACTACAGAAATGAAGGAAAAATCACACCTGGAAATACTGCCTTGAGCAATGTGCATTTGAGTTGGGGAGGGACACTTTTTTTTTCTGTGGAAAAAATACCATTTATTGAAACGGAAAACTTTTTTTTTTCCAGAGAACAAATGTAATACTTTGATAGCTTTTATTTAATTTTAATTTTCTTGTTTTGAAAATGTCAGAATATCCTCTTTTCATTTTTTAAGAGATAATGGTTCAGGAAGACTTTTTTAAAATGCCAATTTAGTTTTAACCTAAAAGCCCAAATGTGAAATGAAATGTTTTACCATTGTCAAAATGTAAATTAACATAATTCAAAAGTTCCAAAAGTCACAGAATAGTTCAGGATTCTCATCACTTTATTTGAATGTGGAAAAAAAATTTAAAAATATTTAAAAGTTTAAAAAAACCCCCCATGTTTCTATCTCCACTCTCACATTTGTGGCTGTCTCCTATGATGTACCTATGTCATAGCTGTCCAATGCATAGAGAAGTGTCCAGGAGGTTTTTCAGGAAGGCTAGGAAGCAGGACAGTGGGGTTAGAAGCATATGATTACTTTATCACAGGACTTTCTTTCCTGTGAATCCTTTGCCCTGTAGTGTGGGGGTTAAAAACAGTCTTGGACCATCTTACATTCTGTACTGAGGGAATTGTTGCCTAAAAAAAGGGATTTCAAACAAGTTTTGGTCCAGGGTGTGAGGAATAAGTCTCCTATTGAAAAGAGACTTTAGGCATCATTAATGGTTGAGAGTGTGGCCAAAATTCAAACTTCTGTAAACAACAACTTTCCATACTGCAAAGTAATATGTAATTCTGTATTCCAATAGTAATAGGTATTTGAATATATTTAGTGATGTCCTACAATTGGATCTGCTGTAACCTTCCATCTCAGGTTTAAAGTGGTGTTGGAAGGGAGATAGCAAGACTTAAACTGCACTGGAATTATTTCTGAGAATCCCCTTATAGATAAGAGACAGACTGAATTATCCTGACTGAGAGCTTTCCTTCAGTGAGGAGTTTGTAGGGAACATGGGAAGCAGTTACTGAAGTGTGGTTGTGATGTAATAGGACTTACATAAAATACCATGAAGGGGAAAGTAGCCTTGCTGTGTCTGTTGCAGTCACTCATTCTTTTCAGCCCCAGAAATCTGGGGCCTTGCTGCTGAGCTTGCACACAAACCTAATGTGGTGATCTCAGAAAATTATGGTTATCTTTGCTTCCACTTTCTTTCCTGGGAATGTTTTGCTTTGTCTGCTTATTAAACAGCACTACATCACATGCTAAGAAAAAAATGAGTAACAAACAACAAGCAAACAACAACCAACCAGCCAGAAACCCCAAAAGACAAACACATCAAAAAACAACCATACCAAACTAAACAAGATTTACAGTAGCTGGGTCAAATCCTGGGGCAAAGATTATTAAATTAAGAAAAGCATTATGTAGTTGGATGCAGCCAGGGTAAGAATTTGGATGAGTCACCTTACAGACTGCAGTTAGCTTTGTCTTTCCTGCACTGCTTGACAATGCTATTAGCAGTGCTTCTGCTATTGAACACACAGCCAGTGTGTGGTAAACTGTGCCATCACAGTCTCCACTAGGTAATCATAAATTAAGCTGCTAATAATGTCTGAACAATGAAGTTTTCTTTGGTGGTTTGTTCATATCAGCTTGTATTAATGAACTTCTTTCATGCCTCTGGCATTCAGGGAATGAAATTAAACTTTGACATTCAGGGAATGCCAGTTTACAGGAAATTGGCTCACCAAACCTAGATATAACAAATGTCTGCTTCAATTTCCCAGATAGTTGAATGCAAAGAAAAGAAAACAAACCACTTTAACAAACAAAGAGCAGCTATCCACTTTTGAGAAAGCCATATCACATATAAGCAGAAGCTCTTGAAGTGCAATTATTAAGCACTAACTTTAGGATTAGACACTGATCTAAATGAATGAAGATAAATGTCACTCACTTTACTATGTATAAATGTGTGCCCAGATGAACCCTCAACTCTTCACCAGCCTTCATTTCCAGTGGCTTCTATGTTCAGCCCATTCCTTAATAACTTGCAAACCCACCTGTGAGTTTGCAGACATTCTCCCACAACGCAAAAACGACTACACATCTCTCTGACCAGCTCTCTGAGTTTAACACCCATGAACTGCTGCTGCCAACCAGCACACAGAAGCAGACCCTTTAGAATCATAGAACCAGAATGATTTGGGTTGGAAGGAACTTTAAAGACCGTCTAGTTCCAACCCCTCTGCCACTGGCAGGGACACCTCCTGCTAGCCCAAGTTGCTCAACGCCCCATCCAACCTGGCCTTCCCCGTGAGGAGAGCAGGATGCCATCCTCTGTGACACCAGGGAACACAAATCATTTAGTAAATTATTACTCATTGCCTGACTTAGAGCTCGTGAAGGTTTCAGGCACATGACTGGGGAGGGATTCATCTGGCTACCACTTCAAACCCCAAAGCTAGCGTCCATTGAGATGGCTACACCTGCTCTTGTTAACCTCAGGCACCCAGAGTCAGACTGACTGAAGCTATTGTTTCACTGCAAAGTGAACAGTGTTGTTGGGGGTGAGGTGAGAGCTTGTCTGGTGCTGAAACAATGTGGTGAAGCAGGGTGAGTCTGCCTGCATCCTGCTGGTGGTTGAGGCCTCAGCACAGACAGACCTGTGTTATTTGCTGCCTGCTAGACTGAAGCAGGGCTTGTGGAATCTTTCTTGGCCATGAAAGAGCAGATGTCTCATGCCACAGCAATCTCAACCATCATTTTTTTTCTTGCACTTCAGTGAATATATGTTCCTAGCTGAACTTCTGCCTAATTTTTTTTATATACTATGCAACAGAGTCCCTAAAGCCTTTACAATAAACAAAACCTTAGAAGTTTTATAACTGTGTATTTTTCATGCATTACCATGCAAGTGGCAATTTTCATTTAAGTCATGTCCAAGACTGATGAGCACCTTTATATTCATCCTGTCCCAGGCAAAAATCATGTTCATTGCATTGCTGCCCGTAGCTGTGGCTTTCATTCCCAAGGTAACAGAGTTTTTCCTCATGGTCCCTGTACAATGGAAGTGCTGTCATTCAGGAAATGACTACATAAAGTCTTATGAAAAATCAAGAGTGAAAACCAGCTTCTCAAACCACAGGCCATGATGTCCTATCTCCTGTGCTCATTCAGTGTCAGTGATACTGAGGTCCTCAACAAGATCAGAACACCTTTTTCCTGCTCCTTTGCCCCAAACTTTTATTGCTGAGCATGGCTTCGTGTGGCATGGGATATCCCTTTCATCACTCTGTCCCAGCTGTCCTGGTTTTGCCACCTCCCAATTTCTTGGGTACCTGCAACCTATTCACTGAGGGGGAGGAGTGGAGAAAAAGAGAAAACCTGCATGTTCTGCAAACATTACTCAGCAACAGCCAAAACACGGGTGTGTTATCAACACTGTTTTAATTATAAAAATAAGAAACACAGCACCATATGGACTGCTACAAAGAAAATTAACTCCATCCCAGCCAGACTCAGTACAGGAGTAAAAAGAGAAACTACACTGAAAAAAAGCTGTATAGAGTCTAGGTAGGGGTCATCTGTTTGTTTGTAGAGCATCTCATGTAGCATGATCCTGATTTCTGTGTTGGGTTGTTACAAATAAAAAGTTATTACATTCACACAGGTGAGTTTTTCATCATGATGCTGACCTCAGAAATCCTCTTTGCTTCACTTGCCATTGAACATCGCTTTGCAACAGAGAATCAGAGGAGGATTCAGAGATGCAATGAAACAGGATGCTGTGTTTCTTTATGAGATGGAAGCAGTGTGGGATGAAAATCAGCAGCAGCCTAGAATATCCATCTGTGCATGCTGGGCAGATAGGAGGCTGTCAGGATTCTTCAGCCACAATAGTTTTGCCATTTGTTTTTCCAACAGAGAGATCAACAGCATGCCTTTGAGCTGACAAGGCAAAGGTGCAAGAGAAAGCTGCACCTATGAGGAAGCCCACCTGTCACCTTCTTTTCTGCAGGACATGATGAATTTTACTTTATTGTATGAGACCTGGAAAAAAGCTCATCATGTGTAAAGCCATGAATCAACACAAGTGAAGTCTGAAGGGCAGTCTAGATGGTTGGGAACAAGAAATATAAGAAAGCCGGTAAAAGTAGCATGAAGTGTGTTGCTATTTAAAAGACCTAGCAATTTGGGGATTTTTGTCACACAAATTGTGGTATTGTTGTCACACTGTGTGGTGTCTCATCCTCCTGCTGTGGTTAGTAACTGAGAGGAAGTAGTTTCAAGTGTTGTCTCCACGGCAGGCAACAACTTAGCTGGCTATATGTCGTTTATTTCCAGAGGTAGCACTAATCTTGGACGTGAAGAGCATTTGTCTGCAATTCCTTTGGTGTTGTCTGCCTCATACAGAGAATCTGAATAGTGTAATTACCAGTAATGAACATGAGGTCTGTACACTGCTCTCTCATTGAGATGCAGGGACACTGCACAGTAACTGTGCTGTAGCACTCTTCTCTTTGCAGTAAAACCACAAAAATCCATATCGAGAAACAATATGTGTAAAACTAAAGTGAAGTTGAAATGAGATGAGCCACTGCAGGATACATGACGGTCTCAAGAACTTACTACAGTGTAAGCCATCTTCCTTTTCTCCCTATCTTTCTGTGGCTTGCCCTGTCACCTGCACTCTTCTCATGGTGAAGTTCTCCATAGCGTGGCTGGTCATCTTGAAAGTAGCTCTGTCCTTGGATGGGAAAGTGGGGCAAGGTCATAATCACGGAAGTATTTTGTCTTGTAGAAGGCATCTCTTTTAGGATGAAGTTGCTGTAAGTGGTGACAGAAAAATTGCAGACAGGAAAATCAAAAGAGAAAGAGTGCTGGGATAGAGGGATGACATGTGCAGATTCACAGCTGTCTGCTGACCTAAGACAAGTTGGTGGACTCAGCAGTTAGTTGATTCTGTGGTGTGCAGATATGAGCTGCAGATATGGCCAGTCTATAGGTTGGTGCTATTTACAGCAGGTGTAAAAGAACACAACATAAAAACAACATAAATCTTTATAATTAATTGTTCCATGAAATGATATGTGTTATCTGCAATCAACTGAGCACCCCCACTTGCTTCTTTCATTCTGCATGTGGTTTGATTGTAAAGCTATACCAGGTCTTATCCACAGAAATAAAAATGTGAGGACTTTAGAAATCTTGTTTACATTTATTAAGACTTTATTAATTAAAATAAAAAGAGAAAACATTTAGTTGGTCATGTGCATGAAAGAGTGAAGTCAGATAATCTTCCCTTATAAAGGTGAGATGCCAAAGGAGGTTTTTAGTCCTAAGACATTTGCATTACAATGGTCTTGAAATCTGTTCCTTTACCATCTTTCTGGATGCAGTACACACGGGAATGCCCTTGCAGACATGTCTGTAAGGAGCTGGCCAGTTTCCTTTGCCTCCGTCACTCCGACCCTGCTGGATTACATGCGTGATTCCTGGGAGTGAGGTCCTCCATTTTCCTTTGTGGCAGTCGGTGTCCCAGGGGAGCTCTTAGCCTCGAGGTATTCCACTGCTCCGTACGTCACCATGGACAGCACAAGCACAGACAGTAAAATGTACAGTTTGATGTAGGCTTGTAATTTGGTGCTGTAACCAAAGGCAATGACAAATCCAAGTGATTCCCACAGACGGTAATTTGCAAAGGCAGCCTCCTTGTGTTTCTCAAATAAAATGCCATAGAGTCCTGAAAGGAAGGAGGAAAGGAAGGAAAAACATGCCTTGTGAAGATTAAATCTGCAACCACGTATTTTCTGCAAAGGAAATAAATAGAGCACAATGGGGAAGACAGACCCTCCCTCATAAATGTCAGAGACAGGAAAATACTAGCCTTGTCTTAAAAAATTGTTGTGCTTCTGTGAATTGTAACAAGTGAAATAACAAAACAAACATGACAAAATAGAGAACACCAGAGAAAAAGGGAACAAAAATGTGAGGAAGGAAGAAAGGACATGATCTAGTGAAGTAAGGTGGCAAGACTTCATTTTTCAAATTTTTAGCTACAAAAATCGAGGGTTTTGCACTGATGAACAAGTAAGGAGAAAAAGGAAGCCTTGACATTGTAGAGTCTCCATGCATAACTATTGAGAAGGTCATACCAAATCCTTACAGGCTTTCACAGCAGGGGCCCAGATTTAGTATGCAGACAAAATATCTCTCTCTGAATCAACCAGGTTTTCAAATTTTCAGCTCCTGGATGGGTTAGCAAAGAGAATATGCTTGATGCATACAGAACTTCCAGGCAGCAACTGGAAAACCTGACATAGATACTCAGTTCAATTGATCATCCTAATGCAGTTGTGTTCACTGGGAAGCTCCCAATGAATTCAGTCAGTTGCATGCCCACAACTGGGATCCAGGGAGGGATTCCAGCCTCCAGGTCTGAGTAGTGAAGCACACAGGAAAGGGGAGAGCTTGCTTTCCTCTGGGTCCCACCACTAGCACAGTGGTGACAAAGAACAGGGCATTTACTCTGACTCAGATGTGGTGTGCACAGAGGGAAGGAGAAGAATATCACAAGCTTTGACTCTTCCCATGCACCTGTCTAACACCATATCTGTTTGAAACATGTACATTCAGCCAAAAGGCAAAGAGGAATGCAAAGTTCTCTGAAAATCTGAGTAGACTCAACTACCCCTTCAGTTTTGTTAAGCAGGGGGAGACTTCATTTGTATAAAAAAGTTTGTGTATCCTGATGATGGCAAGAGGACATTTACTGAACTGTTCAATTTACACATGACGGAAGATCTGGACAAGTGAGTCACAAGATGTACTTAGTTCATTAAACTGGCTGAGTGGAGTGTAGATATGATAGTCCTTCATAGTTTTGCCTAATAAATGAACAAGTACAGGTTGTTCATACTAATTTCCTGATATGCCCAGTGTTATCTTCTGGTAAGATATTAGTGAGGTAAGTTTAATATAGGAAGATTTCTGATGCCATGCCAGTTCTGTGTCTAAAGATTCTGGTTTTCAGCTGGTACATGTTTGCTATTTTGAAGCAAATTGCTTGGATGAGCTTCAGCAGGACCTGCTGGGCTGAGTGAGTGGAGGGGCTGCTAGTTCTGAAATGTCGCAATTCCCTTCTATGGAAATTATGCTGGTTTTTTGCCACTGCCAGTTCCCTACTCGTTCCCCTTGTACTAGTAGGCATAACAGGACTGCTGGAAATTATTTGAGTTTGGATTTATAAACCCTTCAGACTCATTTATGTCCTTTCTAAAGACACAAATCAACCTGGAAAGAGGCAGATTGGTTTTACTGTAGTCCACCTGATAGTTCTGGGCTACACAATTTGAATGCCCCAGTTGTTATGCCCTGGGTGCAATTTTTGTCAGTGGGTAATATCAACATCTGTGCTCAAGTTAGGTAAGAAAGAGCACTACATGCTCTGAAATGAAGTAGCTCTCATTGGAGGTGAGAGCGTCCACACATGAACACAAGCATGTCAGGAAAGCTTTATAAGATGAAGTGACTCATCCACTGTGAGCCTACATAACCTTTAGGGGGTACTCGAGTGTTAAATATCCACAGCAGCACAAGGCAAACCACAGAATGCCTTAAGTATGTGCACTGTGCCATTTATGTATTCACTGGTTAATCTACCGAGGCCCAAGCAGCACTCATGGGAGCTCAGCAAAGGAAGGACCACAGACCTTGCTAACCTTGGAGGTCTTATCTCACCTCATAGGCTTTGATGCTGGGAATTTTTCATGTGATATGTGTCTGTATAAAATTTTTGAAGGGGAGAAGACATTTAGTCCTACGTGGGTATGTCAAACTAAAGATCCTATTCTGGGATGCAGCATTGTGGGGTAATGTTACTGCACCTCTCTATTAAGGTTTCGTTTCATCACTTGATGTTTCACTGTGACAATGTGACAAAGAGAACTTTGTATCATTTTATAAATGGGAGCTGTGAAACAGCAGAGCAAGGTACAGACCAAAAAAAGACCCTATGCAAGGAAAAAGAGCATTTGGGTGTTTTCCAAGCTAACACAAATGTGAAATTTTCACAGGTATCTTGCAGGAATCTGAGATGACCTGATACAGTGCTGTAAATAGAGATTAATCCTGTCACATAACTGCAGAGCTCACTCACCATCAAGTAAGCATGAAGCATTGTCCAATCCCTTTGCCTCTTCTGGGGGGTTTGGAAACTACAGTCATTTCCCAGGCACCTTCTCCAATACTTAAGTCCTCTGTACTTACTGTTTTGCTTTCCCTAATGTGGGCCTCATTTTTGTCAGTTGTGAAGGGAGCTTACTGAGGAAACATGCTCCTCAAGGACATCTCAAATATATGTAAATCCTAGAAAAGAGAGTACAAAGCCCAGCTCTTTTCAGTGGTGTCCAAGAAAAGTGGGTAAGGGGTAATGGGCATAAATCGAAATACATGAGGTTTCCTCTGAACATCAGGAATTTTTTTTTTTACTGTGAGGGTGGCTGAGCACTGTCACAGGTTGCCCAGAGAGGATGTGGAGTCTCCCTCTCTGGAAAATATCAAAGGCTCCCTGGACATGGTCCTGAGTAAGTGGCTGTGCCTGGGTGGCCCTGCTTGGGCAAGGGGGTTAAACCATCTGAAGTTGAGAGGTCCTTTCCAACCCTAACCCCACTGTGATTCTGAAAGACGCACAGTATCTGAGGACAAGGCTTTCTGGACAAGACAGAAGCAGGACAAAGGATAGGTCCTTTATCTCAGTGGAAGACTAAGACATGGTTCTCAAGAGTGTTAGGAAGAAGCTTGCAGAGCAGTCAGAAAGACTTTGGCTGAAGAAGCAGGAAATGAATGAACAGCTTTACTAAAGACAGAGCAAATCCTCACAGATGTTCTCCTTCCATGACCCTGAGTATTATCAAGAGCACTGATTTAAAATTTTTACCGAAGGCACAAGCCTCTGGGTAAGGATGTGAGATGATGAGAGGGTGTCCCTTGATGTCTGTACTAGTTCTCCTCTAGGGGATATGAGCTGGAGCTGCTGGAGGGGCAGAGAAGGATGCTGGCTGGTCACTCCCTTGTGTGTAGGGGCAGGGACTCTACATGTGCTTGAAAGGAGATCACTGTCAGTGCCAGGCAGTGGACTGCCATGTTTTCCATCTAGCTCTCCAAGAGGAACATGACACTATCTAGTGGGTGACATCTAAGCCCCTGAAACATCCAAAGGGATCAGAAGAAGGAAGGCCAAGACACACAACCTGATGTGTGCCCAGAAGAGCACTTTCCCCTGAAGCGATTTTGTAATGATGTGATGTAATTCCAGTGTAAATTTTTGTCAATGAATTCCCTACTTTGCTTATTCATTGTGTGAGAAATACTATTTATTTTGATTTCTATAAAAGCTTCTGCCTGATAACTTATCTGGTACCACTTGTCCTGTTATTAAGAGATATGGTGAATTTCAAGTCACCTTCTCCATACAATTAGTTACCTTACTGACTGCTTTCCATTACTTACTTACCTCTTGTCCAGGCTAAAGAGTTCTAGCTTTTTAGTCTTTCTTCAAGCAGAAGTGTCCCATGACCTTGCTCCTTTTTATTGGCTACTTGTGCCTTATCACACTGGATTATGAGTTTTGAAATGGAGTAAACGAGAGCTGTACGAAGTTACTTGGCTGCATAATTCTGCTTTCTGTGGTTTTCACCTCCACTTTTTTTCCAGTAACTCCTAACGGACAATTTTCTTCTTTTGTGGCTGAGCTTTGAGTTAATTTTTATCCAAGGAGCTCTCCTTTATTGCAAAAGACAGACTAAATGTATAATTCTTCTTAGTTTCTAAATTACTTTGAAATACTTATACTCATCCAGAACATTTATTCTGAATACTCATCACCATCTTCTGCAGTATTCTTCTCTCTTCATCTTGGAAAAATTGGTTCAATGAGTATTTTGCATTCTTACTCCCGACTTGTTCTATTCCTTCTGTTTCCAGTGAGTTAACATTTTTCTTTTAGATGCTGTTTTAAAGCCATTATCATTGTTATGCAGCATTGTTCCATAGATGCAGACATGCAGACTCTTACATCTTGAGAGAATACATTTCATTGTCGCCAGGACTTACCATTAGTTTGTGTTTGCCAAACAGCATCAGACAGGCCCCAAAGAGCAGGGAATACAAAAAACACAGCAAGCTGCTTGGGACGAGGCTTCCACAGGAGTAGTGCAATTATACAGGCTGTGTTTGTAACTGTGGCTGTTGGTTTAGAAAGAAGAGAAATATAGATGCAATTAAAATCAGGACAGATTGTGGTAGATAACCCTTTTTTATTCTACCCCCAACGAAAGCATCAGACAATCTTAAAATCTTGTTCATTGAGCTTTGAGCTGACTGAGTTGATATCACATGAAACACAAGACAATGCAGGCCTTTGCCAGTGTCTAATTCGTGATTCTGAGCAGTGTCCTGAGCTGAGAGATCCTCAGTGTTGATGTGGTTGTTAGCCCAAAGGACACGAACCACTGAGTAGGAGAAGGAGCTTCTGAAAGGCAAATCTACACCGTGTGGGCATGTGGGAAGGGGGAGCAAACACCCTCCTGCTCTCCTTGCCTTAAATGAGGTTTCCATTGAGGGTCAGAGGGGACAATTAATGACTTCTAGAGGGTCTGGTGGCTTTGGGTCTTTCTTTCAAAAAGTGGTTCATAAATGAGGCACAGATTTGTTCCCCTGACAGGTGCACATTCACAGACTGAGTACAAAGACCACCAAACAGAATTGAGAGGTTCAGAGGTCTTCCATTTCTAATACTACAGTTTTGGGGGAGATTTAATCGTTTACTGCTACTATTAGGTGGTTGTTTGTTGTTTTTTTTTTAAATCTATTTTCTAGACTGAGACACACACCTAGAGCAGACGGACAAATCTTTGAGCTAGTGACTGTAACAGAAAGTACTCTAAACTTCTTCTTCCTTGTCTAGGTTTAAAATTTCCTGTGGAGAAAATGCCTAGAATGTCTTGATGTGTATTGATCTATTCAGTGATGTTTCTAATAATACAAATTATTGCACAGTGGAAAGAAGATATTAGTCCACCTCAGCATGGATAATGCATACAGAGGCACAAAAGAAATATTTCTTGGTATTTTTTTAATGTCTCCATTACTCTGTTACTCATTGGAACAATGTTCTCTGGAGGGGGAGGTGTTCTTAAATATGCAAGTTTTTCTCAAGGCAACATGAAAACTACTGTCTCATACAAAAGCCCTTAAGTTATTCTAGACTGATACATGACTTTCTTCTATTATTCTTTCTATAGAACAAGTAGTAAAAAGGACAGCAGGCCAACCTTTGAAAGGTTTTCTGAAATTTCACTCAAATTTCCAAATTTGTAATTTCCTGAGACTCAGGTCCACAGTGATTTGCTTTCATTCCATAAGGGTGAGGAGGTTTCAGCCCAGTGGAGAAATACTTCTTACAATAGTGCAAGTCTCAACACTTGCATTGTAAGATCCTTTGTCACTGGCTGCATCAGAGCTATAGGGCACTTTCTGGGTAGATAGACCCCTCAAAAGCAGGCTGAACTTACATCACCAGCAAAGTGATATAAGGCAAAGACAGCAATACAGCGCTTAACTGCGAGCTGAGCTGCCTCTCTTCTCATGAATGAAGTTTGTGAAGTCTGCCTCTAGACTGACTTTGGTTTTAATTGATAGCTGACAGCAAGCTATCTCTTTGTACCTGCAAAGGGGGGAGTAGTGGATCTGATTACATGTGGTGATCAGTCATTCAAGAAATCTTTACGTACCTAATGCAAATAGAAGTTTTCTACCCGTGAACTGGGAGATCTTTCCAAAGAGCAGAGAGCAGAGGGAATTTACAGCTGCAAAGCAGATCATCACATAGCCAACGTACTGTATCCCCAGGGCACAGGTCACATATACCTGGAAGAGAAGGGATAGTCGTGCCACATTGTCTTTGATGAAAATATACAGCTAAAGTTCAAGGATCTTAGCCTGGGTGTTTGGTAAATAGCCAGCATGGACGAGATAAAAAGAGCACAGCTAGAGAGTTTGCCAACAAGTTCCTGGTGGATTGACATAATTGGCCTTCAGCAGAAGCTTTCCTAACCCAGTTCCCAATCAGACTGATGCCATGTAAACAGAGGAATAGCAAGCAGAACAAATCTGAGCACGGCTCACTGTAAAAATAAAACTCCTGGAAGTAGCATTAGGAATTTTCTGCCCGTCCCGTCATAGCCCAAGAGATGAAAACTGACAATTGACACTATGGTCATTACAGAGCAGGTCCCAAAAAATGAAGAGGACCTCTCCTATAAGAACATACAACCTGTGGAGATTGCCATGGAGTGCCCCTTTCAAACCATTCCAACACAGCAACAAGTGCACCCTTCCATCTGATTTAAATGCAAGGTTTGAAAGCCTTAAGCATGAAAGAAGCAGCTCAGGAAGGTTGCCCTCTCTCTTTGGAGACGTTCTCAAATGCCTGGAGAACACACCTGCTGTGTGTCTAGGTTTGTTGGGAAACTGGAGGAGCAGAGGTGGTTTTAATAATTTCAATCCGTCAGGGTCTGGACCTGTTGCAGTAGTGACTGGTGAGGGCTTTCAGCCAGCCACGTTGAGGACTTGCCCTCTTACCGTAAAAATTGCCAAAATAAAATATTGGAATGTGTGCTGACTTGTATTTATAAAAGCTCTAGGGAAACCAGAAGAGGAAGGAAGATATAAAAGCTTTGCTGGCTCCTGGCTTTTCTCCCAGTTTGTTATTTACAACAAGGTGAAGAGTTTGAACCTGTAGCTCTCTGCTGTGGCCTCCACTGTTGAGTTAATCTCTCTACTGCATTCTTTTTGAGGCTGTTCCAAGGGACATATTTACTGCTGTTTGAAGACGTCACTCAGAGTTCATTCACGTACAAGTAAGCAGTAATTTTGCAATCCACAAATCATCATTAAAAACATCTTCATTTGACAAGTAAATATAGATCAAATGCAACAGTAAGACACAATGGCACAAAAAAAATCAGACAGAAATAGATTTTCATTTACATCCACACCTTTGTGTAGTCACCAGAAAGAAATCCCTGTTCAAACCCACTGTACATTGTCAGAGGGATTAGAAGACACTGTCTTTTATCTTTAAGATGCCGAAAAGTTGCTAGGAACGTAGACCAAAAGGATGGTGCCTCTAGCTTTTCTTTCTCAGTCTCTGCTTGGTCAGATTTGATCTGGTCCAGAAATATAATAACCAGCAACACAGCTAGCACACCACTAGCTGCAAAAAAACAAAACAAAACAAAACAAAAAGTTCATGAAAAACTGAGGAATGCTGAAAGAATGATGGGAAGTCGCTTGCCGCAGTTATTGTTCTGACTTGGTGCTTAGCTCTCTGTGGGATATTTTTGGCAGCTGCCTCTGATTCCGCTTCAGTGTAAAGGCCATTTCTGTACAAACAAGAAGGCCTGATCTACGTTCACATCTTCTGCATGCAGCAGTGCACTCGCAAATCCGCTCAGCTTAGCTGTGGCTGGCCTGTTGTGACAGCCGCCGGGCCAGCTGCGCGGCCGCAGAGGGTGATGGTTCACCCTTCCAGGGCAATCCAGGGGCAGGGGACGGGAGCTGGCCAGAAACAGCTCCCTCGGGAGCTATCAGAAGGCTTTAAATCAACAAGAGAGAGGAGTATTCACTTCCAGTGCCAAGGTTTTCATGGCTAGCGGGGCTCTTCTTTCAAATACATGGAAAGAAAAATAAATGCTGTCTTGAAACCCAGTATATGTTGTGGGGTTTTTTTTTCAGCTCAGAACCATGCTTTGAGTATGGAATATATGCTGTTTTGAAGATGATAGTGAACAGCTCTAGCTAACTTGAAAAGATGGAAGTTATAGCTTTAAACCCATAATTTCCTAGCAGAAGCAGCATATAAAAGAATTATATAGAGTAGTTAATCAGAAAATGATCATGTGTGTATCAGTCTAGATTTGTTGCTTGTGTGGTGAATCAAAACAACGTCTTTCATGTTAACAAGAAGATAACCATGTCTCATAATACATATGAGACAACCATAGATTCACAACTGATTGCTTCATTATGGATGCAGGGCATGATAATGTTTCCTCACTTATGCTGACTAGAATTCCATCCATGGAAAGAACTACAGTTCAGGGTAAGGTGAACTAATGAGAACCAGGCACCTCTTTCCATCCACTTTGCTTCTTTAATGTGCTCCTATGTTATGTGTATGGATATTGTCTCTGCTGTGAACTTTTAATATCCGAATGCATCAGCAGATTTACAATAAATTCCCTCATTTTTTAATTGTTTATTATTTTTCATCCATGTCTCATAGAATTTCTCCAGTGTCCTGGTTCCCCACTGTGGCTGACCTTTAAATCCTTTGTAATTCAAGTCATTATTGGTTCTGCCAGACTGTTTATTAGTACTTATGGAATAATTGCTGGACTTAAATGGGTGGATGCAGGACATCCACATTTTCAGAAAAATATATATAACAAATATGTTAAATTAATTAAGAGAAGTTGTAGCAGATAATGGCATGGCTTAATAGTGGTTGGTATGAACATAAATAGAAACATTCACAGTCCTTGAGAAAGCAAAACAGCAGGAGAGTGATCCATTATTGTCTCCACCCAAGCTGGGCAAAATAAGTGTTCAGCCACCAAATAGAGGACACATTTAAAAAATATCCGTGAATGAAATATTTAGCCATTTATTTTCCCTTGAGGTAAGAAAAGACATCTCCTTTATTAAGAGCTTAAAAGAAAAACAAAACCCCGCTGACACAGGGTCAGGAGAAAGCAGGGTTGCATTCACTTTGCATGCACAAAGCCCAAGGGAGTGCTGTATATGGTAGTCATCAAATTTAAATTTAAACTTTCCAGACAAACATGCCTTTAGCAGAAAGTCATCAGCTTCAGTACATTCTGGGAGGAGAGTGGGGGGATATTTTTACACTTTCCCACCAATTAGGAATGGAGGCTGGGGACAGAGGAAGGGTTTTCTGCAATGCCCTTGTGTGCTGAGAGCTGGCTCTGCCTGCATCACACACACTCTGTTGGAGTGTATGGCAAATTCTGTGCTTCTGTCTCAGCACAGAGAGCACATCTATGTTCAGAGACTGCAAAGATATTTTGACAGAGCTAAGGTGCACATTGCCTTGCCAGATACTTTCCTCTATGCAGAGAATAACTTCTTCTGAGCTGGATACTTTTGGAACTTTCTTCACTCGGTGAATCCTTGCAGGTCTATTTTTTTCTTTTAATGGCATCTGCTTCCCTGCCTTAAATTCTTTTCTAGCCTTGTGCAAGAAAGGTCTATAGCAGCTGTAGTTGCTAAATGGGAGCTATGCCAATTTGTCTGGCTGAATTTGGGTCACCACACTGGGCTTCAGCTTTATTCCAGGTGAAAAAAAATGCAAAGAATATCTTTCTCCTTTAGATAAAAATGATGCAGCTCTGGCATAAAGCATTAGAACTATTTAGGAAGGAGTTGTTTACAGCTCTCATATCTTATTTCCCTAAGCAAATTGGATTGAAGGAGAAAGTCAGAAACTTAATCTGCAAAGCCATGCTAGCTTCCACAAGAACTAGGCACTCCCTCAGAGATACTGATTAAAGATTGTGTGGACTACTCACCAGTATAGACCCCTAGCAGTGTGTAGATTAAGGAGTTGGAGGGTTTTGCTGACCCAGTGGTGTTTGCAGTATCAGTCAGGCAGTTGTATGCTCCACAGCATTCCAAGTCTTCTTCTGAGATCTCCACTAATTAAGAACCAAAAGAAAGGCAGGTCAGTGAAGAGGTCATGTAAGCCCACACTATGTGCAAGGATATAAGGATATAAGGAATCCAGTGATAGTGACTGGTCCTGGTTTCAAGTCTTTCCTGATTAGAGATATTTAACTTCAGAACCCCAGTTTAACACACAAAAATTTGGTTTAAGAGAAACAAAAAAGAGACTGAACACTGTGACATGGTTACATGAGGGACTAAAGTTAGAGGCTGAAATCTCAATCCAAGCTCAATTTGCAGCATTCAAAGTTTGAGTACATATTTTTACCTCTTAATCATAATACTTCATGAGATAGGTCCCTAAGTTTACACAACAGTGGACTGGTGGACTTCAGTTCTTACAGCCATCCCACATTTTCCCTCTCCAGATAATTTCTGTACATGTTATAGGAACAGAAACCACCTCAAGACATCTTTTTTTGTTTTCTAATTTAATTTATGACTATTCAGTACCACAGTCTTCCAAGTGGCCTGCTTTTCCTGACTTTATTATCTTACTCCTGCCTTTATAACTTTCTGAGAACACACTTGGAGCTAACAGTTCAGCAGAGTTTGGAGTAAGACCTTTGCTTTGTGCAGTCCTATCGTTGTGTAGGGCATATGTCAAAGCCACAAACACACACGTGCTGTCACACACTGTGTCACCAGCACACTGTGACCACTTCCTCCAGTACCCTCTTGGTAAAGAATAAATGCTGACACAAAGGGTAAGCCTGAACAAACTGTCTACTGGAGGAGGATGAACCAAACCCCACACAATAATTTTAGTGCTTTCACTGCAGAATTTGTCTCTGGTCCAAGCACAATAAAGGACAATACAGCTGTACCTTGGCTGCGTCCTTAAAGATCTGTAATTTTTCAATTAAGGTTACTGTGTAACTATTTTTAGTGTGTTTTTCCTCATTGCTTCCAGTCAAAGCTGCTGTGATGTGAATCAGCTGTCTAACCAGCTTCATAAACAACTTTAGGTTCAACATAAGATAAAATCTAGTCATGTAAAGAAAATCATTACCATATTATAGTCAGTGGCTACCACTACAGACCTTCAGCAAAAAATGGACAAGCAGATCTTCAGCAAAATTACAGTATGCAGAAGGTGGGTCACATGAGTGAAGTGTAGAAGTGTGTAAAACAAGTTTTTTATTGGTTCCTGCATCATCTGAAGATGAAGCTGCACATGCAATTAGTGATATGCAAACTGCAAGGCAGGCTTTGCACTGTTTCTCTCAAATTAAAACTGTAATATTGTTGAGTGAGGAAGGATGACTCTTGTAATTTACACTGATTACTGCCTTCAGTTGTGGCATTACCATACAGTGTAACACTGCCTTGCTGTGTCCTGATGCAGGGATGCAGGCAATATGTCAAGAGTAGGTGCATGTCTGAATTTTATGCATTGTGATTCTCCAGATGCATACTATGTCTTTCCTACTGCTCAGTGAAATTATACATTTTTAAGTACATGAAAATATCAATGGATGCCTTTGCACAAGTCTCAGAGGAGAGAAAAATAATTGTGTGACTGGAGATTCTTACCCCCTCGCCCCAGCAAAGTTCCCTCTACATTAAAGCTGTGTCTCACAGTAGAGAAACTCATAACAGCTCATCACTGTCATGAAGATGTGCAAGGCCTTTGGCTTTGAGAGCTGTTCACAGAAACACAGCATTTTCTGAAATTCTATATAATAGATAAAAAAATAAGAGTGTCTTTAAAATTTGGGGCAACACCCTCAAAAGTAAAGCTAGGAAAGGCCAAAAAATTAGTGCTTTATTCCTCTTGTTAAAACCTCTGTGAGGCAGAGTCAAATGGTTGCAGTCTGTACAGACCCCACAGCTGCACCACTGCCACTGCCCTGCAAGGGAAATCTGAACAGACAGTCCCTCCTGAGGTGTCATGTGGCTCTGGGGTCAGGCCAGCAGGGCTCCACTGTATTCTGCACTTGAAAAGGTCTGCCAGCCTTCTGCTTTAACGCTGCTTCAGCTATAGTTACTGAGATTTAAAGGAAGCATGATTCTACATAAGTATCTCTCCTTGTGCCAACTACTTTGCCATAAATCCAAAGATTCAAAGATTAAAACCTGATGCTAACTTCCTGGCATTTCACTTTAACCTAGCAGCTATTTGAGAATTCTTCAGAGGACATGCTGCTTAACTGAGACAGGAAAGAGGTAACTTCTTACTACTTATAGTAGTAGTGTACATGGAAAGTTCTCTCCATGTCTGGAGAACGGCCCTGTTCTGATTTTGACAGGATGAGGAATGTACAGGAGACTGCAATGATAAGACATCACAGCATTTTGAATCTCTAAGGTGGCATCCAAATATTAATTTATCTTCACAACTAGCCTTTTAAAATTGACATCAATTACATGCATGGGAAATGAGGGCACTGCTGCTGAGTGATTTCTTCAAGCTACATTGGCATCTGCTGTCTGAGCCTGAAATACAGCAGAGGAGCCCTGGCACTCAGGCTCCTGCCAACAGCTACTGCTATTTCTTCTTGACAGTTCTGTAAAGCATTCATTTTCAGCAAGCAACATCAACCAGTCTGACTTACCTTGAATGCTTAGCAGCAAACTAACCCAATACTACAAGCTTTGCAAAAAGGTTGCTTCAGTATTTTAACTTTTGTTTTAATCCACTTTTAATAGAAGTCAAATGTGAAGGACTGTCACTGCCTGCAGCCTATCTATGCTTTGCAAAACGGGTAGAATTCAAACAGAATTCAACAGAGTTCTATTTCTTAGCTATTTGTCTGAACTCTCTTTATGACTGATCTTTGATAGAAAAGAGATACAGACAGACAGAAATTTCTCTCATCTATTTCAGACATCTGTCCTCAGATGGTCTAACTCTCATCTGAAGTGTCTGTTTCCACTGACTATGAAAGCTCAGCTGCAGAAATCTACCCCTTATCTATCTAGAAGCAGCTGATGTTTATAGAAAGAAGTGCCAAAATTTTAAATACATTTTACCTTTGGTGGAAGATTGGCTAAGTATCAAGGATGAGATAAGATTTCCCCAGATGCCGGAAGACTGAAACACCAGAAAGAAGACCCCAAAGTATTGGTTGATAATGTCTTTTGCATTTTTTCCTGCTTTCTCAGCATACGAAGTGCCAGCAATGGTGAGGTAAGTGCATTTGGCAGACCAGAGTGGTGCTCCTCCTAAGCCCAGGATCACAGAGGTAGGGATTAGTGTGTACCTGCCAAAGAACACTTTATTTAGCATAGTTGTTACCATTAGCATAACAATCATTTGCCCAAAGATCCTGAGGCAAAAACAGACATCAAAGAAATAGATTTGTCCTTTTTATGATACATTAAATCTGTTACGTGGAATCAAGAAAAGGCCAGCCTTGTGAGGTTTAGGGTGTGCAAGCATATGCAGCTCTGTGCAGGGACTAGGCCTAGGCCAGGCTGGCTAGGTCTGTGCTCATGTGCCTTCACTTCTCCTAACTGAGAACTAAATTGCACATGCACTTCAGAACATGGATATTGTCAACTTTCCTCCACAGAGCTGCAACCCTTGTCACTGGAGAGCAGAAGTTGTTTATCCACCTTCAGAAGAAGTGAGGCAGGAGTTAGCTTTCTCCTGTGGTCTTCTTCTTCCAGAGCTAATGGCTGGAAGATAGTCTTCCCTTCAAGCTTTTCAAAAACAGCCTTTTGACTTTTAAACATAACTTCTGATTTTTTTTTTTCCCCAAAGGGGAAAAAGAGTGCCACAAACATGAATTAGAGAAGCAGCTTCAGGTGGCTGGATGGAAACGTTCATTCTGACTCTTTGCACATTTTCACCTCTCTGATCCACCTAATACTGGATTTATTTATCTCGATGCGTTGCAAGTTGCACCTTTTGCATCCATCTTTCTAATCTGCAACCCAGAGTTAGAGTAGGAATGGAGAAGAAAAAGAAGGAAGAACTTTGCCCTTACTAATTTTGTTTGCACACAACAGAGAGGGTTAAGGTATTTAAATTGTACCAGCTGGCATAGAAGTTCCCCAAGGAGAAGGCGATGTAGCAGCACATGGAGATTGCCATGGTCCACTTGCAGCCCAGCTTCTTGATGAGGATTGGAGGGAGGAACATGGACGATAAGATGAGCGCAGCATACAGAACGCTTAGGGAAGCAACGCCCAGCCCTTCTTCTGAGTTGAGACTGCTCTGCAGGGACAAAAGCAGTGACTGAGACAAATTTTACCACTGGAACATATTACTATGATGTCCAGAGAGTGGCTCTGGGCAGAAATAGAGAGACACAGCATCTGGGGCTGGGTCTGTCTCTTTTCCCCAAAACAGCCTGATTATAGGCTTGGAATTTTCCTCAAAATGGTAGATCATTTATGAAAACATGATACAAGACCAGGGGAGGATTGCTCAGATTCAAAGCTTTGGTAAATCATTCTTTAGATTATTTGATATTATGTGTTTGAGTTTCTCTTTGAAAGCAAGTTGAATGAAGGATAACCTCTTTTCTTGGCCTTCAGTTGTTGTCTCAGCCAGGAATATACTCAGATCTGCATTACCAGGGCTGGCACAGCAATAGTGGGAATTTCTTTGCTTTAAACTACAGGTCTGATAATTTCTAAGATTTTCAGAGGCCAAAGTCCAAATATCCTAATAGGCTCGCGGCAGCCCTTTGTAGTTGGAAGTAATTGATTCACCCACATTTTCACAAAGCAGGAATAACATTTTCCTGATCTAACCAGGTTTTATAGTTTTATGCTCAAAATAGTTGTCCTCTTGTCTTGATGCTCTGAAAGTTGAAATGAGAAGATCAATTCGGGAGACCAGGACAAGCTTGAAAAATGGGTCCATGAGAACCTAATGAGGCTCAACAAGTCCAAATTCAAGGTGCTACACCTGGGTCAGGGCAATCCCAGACATGAGTACAGACTGGGAGAGGAACTCATTGACAGTAGCCCTGCAGGGGAAGACTTGAGAATTCTGTGGGTGAAAAGCTGGACAAGAACAGCATTTTGTGCTTGCAGCCCAGAAGGCCAGCTGCACCCTGAGCTGCATCAAAATAAATATGACCAACAGGGCAAGGGAAGTGATTCTCCCTCTCTACTCTGCTCTGGTGAGTCCCCATCTGAAGCACTGCATCCAGTTCTGGGGTCCTGGGCACAGGAAGGACATGGACCTGTTGGAAAGGAGGGCCATGAAGATGATCAGAGGGATGGACCACCTCTCCTAGACAGCCTGAGAGAGTTGGGATTCTTCAGCCAGGAGAAGAGAAACTCCAGGAAGACCTCATTGCAGCCTTACAGTACTCAAAAGGGGACATTAACAGAGGGGATGTGACTTTTCACAAGGCCAGGTAGTGATAGGCCTAGAAAGGGAAACAGTTTTAAACTAAAAGAGAGATTTAGGGTAGATATTAGAAAGAAAATCTTTACTGCAAGGGTGGTGAGGCATTGGAACACGTTGCCCAGAGAATCTGAGGACTCCATCCCTGGAGATGTTCATGCCCAGGCTGGATGGGCGTTTGAGCAACCTAGTCTAGTGGAAGGTGTGCTTGCCCATGGTGGAGAGTTGGAACAAGATATCTTTGAAGTCCTTTCCAACCGAAGCATTCTGTAATTCTATGCTGCTTAGCAATGTTTTCCTGACTGTTTTCATTAATAGGTGATATGATTCAGTATGATTTTAGAAGAGGGACTGGATGCTGAGGGGGTGGCACTGCAGAGCACTTCACTGGAATGAAGCTGTCCTGGTGGTGGTTTCATGGAACAGTTTCCAAGCCTGCAGTGGCTGTGCAGTCTGGCCATGCAGGACCATGGTGGCAGTCACATAGCATGCTTGGACACAGCCAGGCAGCAGCACAGTGAGGTGAGGACAGTCTCTGTTAGAGCAGTATCAAGGTGTTTGAGAATTGGAATGGTTGTTTTGTAAACAGGCAAAGAGGCTTTCTGATCTCAGAGGTCTTATTATTGAAATAAGATGCCTGGTTTTGTCAGCTACAACTTCCAGAAATTAGAAGCCCAGCTTCCAAAATCATACGATTTTTACTGTCTGGGTTGTTTTAGTTTTTATTTTTGAGAGGGAGGGTCTGGGTAGTGGAATATTGAAATCAATTATGAAAATTTTTAATGTTCCAGTACTTACAGGTTCACAGATTCACAGAATATTGTGAGTTGGAAGGGACCCACAGGATCATGAGCTCCAACTCTTAAGTAAATAGGCTGTATGGGCACTGAACCCACAACCTTGGTGTTATTAGCACCATACTCTTACCAATGCTGCATATGGTGGGACTGACTTGCAGCTTCTAGGGTTTACCTTCCCCTGCCTCATTAGTCTCCCCAACTCATAATATCTCCATCCAGTTTGGGGGCTGTTTTTGAAGAATAGCCCTGCGCTCAGAATCTGACAATGCCAGCAAAGAAAAGCTGTTCAAGGAGAGAAGAGAGATGTATGGAACAAGGAGGGACCTCTTCCCAAAATAAGGTCAACCCCTCATTATTGCAAACAAGCTCATCATGTTATGTATCAAGTTCCACCTTTAAGGCATACAAATTCCCACTCCAGTGGGAAAATTCAATCCAGTTGATCATGATCATATGTTAATATCCTGCCTAAAGTTGCTGGTCAATGTCTTCTATTCATTTATCAGCCATTAGACCAGCAGAGCCTTCTAGGCTGAGAATTCTCTCCTTGTGTTTATCTACTCAGAAGCATTCACACACAGAAGAAGTAACCCTCAGTCTTTTTTTTATTTTGGATAAACAAGTGAGCTCTAATGGTAACCTGAGTATTCAAGTCATTCTAGAAACCCATCTCTGCTCCTATGTTTTAGGATATTAATGCCAGTACAAGCCAAAACTGCGATATTAAAAAATAATATTTTTACTATTATGTTATATCATTATCCTAGAAATTACTCTATTATTTTATACTTAAATTATCTAATGGTTTGGGCATAATTTTTAATTATTTTACTTTGCTGGACAATAATAATTATTATAAAATCATAGCAATTTAGCAATATTCAATAAAAATCCTTTCCAGAGACTGAATTGTTTTCCATTTTGCAATATCTTCTTTTAAGAAAAGTCATCTCAGGTTAATTTTGTTTTCTGTTTCCATTGAAACAAGTTTTGTGGGTCTAAAGTAGTAGTATGACACAAATATGTGAGCTATTTGAGAAACACTGGAATAAAATATTTAGTAAATGCTGTGGATCTGGGTGAGGAATATTAACCTGCAGCAAGTTAATGTCCTAACCCACCTCATAAAAAATACTGTGCATGCTTTCCTCACAGAGACCATGGAAAGACTGATGTGTTTCACACACTACCAGTTGGCCTGATGCCCTTCCAGACCACCTGTCCTGATAACCAACAGGAGTTGCCCCACTTACCTGTAGACTCTGGAGTCCTCCATAAGCAGTAAAGAGAAGTAAAAATCCAAAAGAAATGACCAAAACATTCTTAAGATTCCTTTCCATGTTGATTCATAGAAGACAAAAGGTCTGCTGGTGGGCAAAGCTGATCCAATTATTCCAGAGGATGATTTGAGTTGGAGACAAACAGCTTATGTCTTGTTGGAGAAGGTCACTTTTTTTCCTGTGTTTGTAGAGAAGAGAGTTGTTAATTATTTGAAGACTGTCCAGTGAACTTTACTTCTAGTATTACTGAAAACTTCTTATGGAGTTGTTACTCATTCACCTGTTGTGACTCAGGCAATAGCCAGCAGTCCCAAGGGCATCTATCATGTTTTATTGGAGAGGTATATAGGTCTCTTGCAACACTTCACCTCTTTGAGTATCTGTCATTTATTATATGGCTCTCCACTACGATCAGCCCAGAGGAAGAAAAAAAATGCAAGCTGTGAAATCACGTTCTGTCATAAAGATACACAAATCCATAAGGGACAAAGATTAAACACTGTACTGAAATCTATGTCAGGCCTATTGCTTAACTACAGTTACAAAAGCATGCTAGGAAATGAGATTGTGCTACAGCTCTGTCTGCACCCAGCAGCTCCATAACTGGGCAGCACAGAATCCCAAGGCTGCTGGCTGCTCGGCAAGTGGGACAGCCTTCATTCATGGGGAACTTCGGGGCTTTGGCCCCTAGAGTTTACCAAGTCATACTCATGAAAATTATTTTTCCCCATCATTCTCATCAATGCAGAAGCCAAAACAAAAGAAAGGTGGAATGAGCAGATAACTGAAAAAGCAAGTTCCCCTCCCCTTCTCTGGCGCTAAGACTGGCAGGGTGAAAGGACCCCTCCTGCATCTGTGGCAGAGGAGGGATTTGAACTTGCTAGCAAGGTGGAATCCAAAAATGTCCATGCTGTGATGTAAACAGGTCTGTAGGGTATTCACAGTGTCCACTGGGAATGCACAGCTAAGATTTGGTCTAAATCCCACTAGATGGCACAATTTTGCTTCCCACAGGGAGACTCGTGGGTGAGGGGAGGAAGGTTTAATGCATAGATTCATTTAAAATATTTAAGAGGTCACAGCCAGTTTCTGCTTTGGAGAACATTGCAGCATGTGTCTTTTCATTTTCTTCTTTTGCCTTATAATCTTCTTGAATGAAATAATGCAGAAAAACATAATCTTTTAATTCTCTATTGTTACTGGTACTTCTATGTTGCAAGTCTAGATAGTGGCTTTTTATTTTACAGGCTGCTATGCTCAGCATGAGAGCTCTTTGAATGAGATCACAATGCTGCTCTTGTTTGGCAGTGTTTGTAAGCCTATAGAAGGAGCTTAGACCAAACTGGCGGTGCCTTCCCCCATCTTCTCAGGTTTATGGATCCTTGCAATTTTCACGTGACAATATTTCACCAGAGATTTACACCTGGTGACAACATGCTTGTTTCTGGTTTGGACCCCTTAGAAAAAGCCTGCAAAATTCTGGGAATTTGCAGTCACAGGTCTAAAACAACTGGAAAAAATTATTGAGAATGTGTAAGAATAATGCTTATCCTAAAAAAAAGCACAATTATCACCCACTCCAGCAAAGGTAAGAACCAGGAATAGCGCAAAGAGCACTAATTGTTTTAGTTCTCTTTCTTGACATTAGCAGTAACAACAAGAAAGCTTAAAAAAAATCAGCATTAACTGGACACTATTTTTAAAATGCAGTGTTGGATAGGTTATCTGGTCAGCACTTCTGCTCTGGAGGAATTCCTAATTCATCACATCTTCTCAGCAGCATAGTATTGGAGAGCATATGGGGGATAGTGGTAATTTGTGTGGGTAGGGCTTTCTTTCTCTTCTTTCCACTGATCAAAGGCATTCAGCCTGTTCCACATCCCTTGCCCAGAGCTTTCGGTTATCCAATTGACTGGTCCCAAGCCCCTCCTTAGGAATGTGTCGAGCCTTTAGCAAAGAGATCTGATAAGACCAAGGATCTTTTCCTTTGGTACCAGGCAGCTAAAGCTCCGGGAGGCCTGCTGTGTATCACCCTTGACACTTCTTTCATTCTTTCTGCCAGTCCAAGATTAAGTGAACCTCAGGAGCTGTGTGCTGTATTTGGGGATTAGGTTTCACACAGAAGACTGCAGCCACCAAAAGAAAACTACTTGCAGAGCACGATCATACACACGGGAGATAGAAGAGGCTGGTTAAATTCATTACTCAATCTCACAGGTGATGACATTTGTTTCCACCTGTTTATTTTCTCAGGGCAAATGAGGGCAGTCTTTGCTCAAAAGATTACAGCACCAGAGGCTCATCTTTGGGGGCTTTTGTGCTTCATAATTACCATTTCCCTATTTATTCTAGTCAAATTTATTGTTTAGGCAGTAATTTTAACAATAACAGAAGAAAGCCCCACAACACCCAGGATACTCATCATAGGATTTTCTGTGACAGGAGGCTTTTGATTGGTTATTTCCTTGGTGGTACACAGTGTCCCTTGAATCTATCTGTGGAAAGGATGACTGCCTACACAGCATTTCCTCTCTTGCTGTGAAAGCTTGGCCATGCTACTTTCTTATTCTCCTCCTCCTTCACCTGTGTTTGTGGCCTGCTCATTTTGGATTTGGAGCAGGAGTGACTAAATGTGACGTGTCTTGCAAAGCCCAGCCACTTCTGACAGGGGCATTGGAAAATACTACCTGTTACATGTTGAGAGAAGGTCACAACCTGAAAGTGAGGTACCAGTGAACTGAACAGATCAAGCAAGAAAAGCTGTTTTCTCCCAGGAAGGGGGTTGCAAGGGAGTTGCCAGTCAGCGAACACATTTTACCCACAAAGTTGGAACAAAATAATTTTTGTTGTATCGAAGGTTCAAGAATTGTAAGTTGTTCCTGTTTGCCTACGAAGGTTTGAACATCTCACCCTTCTTCAGTATTTCAGGTCTCATTTCCAAATTTCCTGCATTTCCCATCTCCCCTCTCAAATATTTCTCCCCTACCATGCAAAACATCCACTGATAGTGTCCTGTCATGCCTTCTCCTAGGATTCCCTCTGAATGCCAAGCTCTATAGACATGAGTCTGCCACTTCTGTCTGAATCATATCTGCTGACGTCCTCTGTCTTTCTCTGGAGAAACCAAACTGTCTATCTCAATCTTCCTTTATGTCCTTGATGTATGCCATCCTCCCTTCATTCCTGCTTTGCTGTTCCCTAGTCATCATCCTGCCTCTGTCTCTCTGCTTCTCCCTTCTTACCTCATCTCCTGACTGCCAGTAGACTTTTTGATTCTTGAGGGGGTGGCTTGAAAACTGCAGGTGGAGTTCCTGTTCCACAGGTTATTACACTTTGCCTCACTGGATGTAAGGTCTCTCTCTCCTCCTTTAGCACTGCTCTTAGTTTCTCACAAGGTCCATTTCCTCCAGCGCCACTCCCTATTCCTTAGGGAAGAGGAGAAGAGACACTTTGTCTTCTAAGTTGGGAGACAGGTCATGGTAGAAAGGGAGCCAAATGGAAAAAGATCCTAGAGGGTACAGGCTTGAATGAAATTGATGGTTTTTTCCTTAGGGCCATGTAGGAGACTTTCTCTGCAGGACACTTGTCTGCTCTGTTGAGTGCAGCTGTCCAAATAACCAGTATTGTCTTTATAATAAAGACAGAACTCAGTTTAGGATAGGATAATGTGATGCCAATCCAGACTCATAAATTTTGATGATCTGGAGAAACAGTTCCTTCAGTTGTTGGACTTCTTATAGCTGTTACTCACCTCCTGAGATTTGCATCGCTTTTGGCTGGAGTTCTCAATGCATGAACATGTCTACGAGAGTGTTCACAGACATTAATTCTAGCCCAGGGAGAAATTCAAGCATTTTGAAGGTAAGACACTGCCCCGTAGAGCAGCCAGCCTCTCCACAGAGGACAGCCAAAGAGGTCGGACTCTCCAGGCTGACAGCTGCCTGTGAACAAGCCCCTGCTTCTCCACCACAGTGGTCTTGCATTCATTCTCTTATAACAAAATGCTTTTACCTGTTTCAAACCCAGCCAAGTAACATTCTACCTTCTTTAAAGTGTTGCCTGAGCACTGACATAGTACTTGTGCCTTGTCCTGCATTTTAGATGTTTCAGAACAGCTGCAGTAATGCCATTTCTAAGCCTAAACCAGAGACTGTGACTCAGTTGGTAAGACTTAACACCCTGCTAAGATAAACATGCCACTGTTGTGATCTGTGCTTTTATAATGAATGGGTAGGGAGGCAGATCCTGCATAAGAACAATGGACTTTTGTACGGCAGTGTCTCTGAAGTCTTAAGAGCCATTTACTGGAAACTGCCTGACTGTATACTGGTTGTTCATGTGAGCACACATGAGAAATTCCTGGCACACACCCATGATGTGGGCTTGGAGGATAGGACTCCATCAGCAACCCAAATGATACATTTTCCTCTTTTCTCTTTCATGCAGAGGTGGCAGCTCATGTTACTAACACCCACTACCAAGCTAGCTCAAAAAATGGTCTGTAGTGATCAGTCAGGATGTCCCTATTGTTGAAAGGCTATCACAAAGATTTGTGATGAATTTATCAGGGAGTGGATATAAAAAGAAGAGAAAAGAATGGGCCTTGATACCAGAGAGCAGGGCTGCTTAAAGGTGTGTTGGTGTGTATGTCCTGGAACGTGGACATCCTCACCTCTGATGCCTTCCACCCTTCTTTTGTCTATTGCTTGCACCCATGACTGGACACTGACATAAGGGGTATATTTACAGCCTATTTACCACCACTTGCCATCAATGTAAATATCTATATAAAGATATCCAAGATAAAAGGGAAAGTAGTCTGAAAGCTACTTCTGAAAGCCTCGCTTTTGCTTTCTTTCTCTGAATATACTACAACTGCATATAAGCACAAGAACTACCAAGCAGAAGTGGTAGCAAGGGCTCTTGAGAGTGAAATATTAGAAAAAGTGGCTGTACAGGCTGGTATGAGAGAAAAGTGTTGTTATGGACAAAATAGAGTATTTATTTGAGTTAATCAGAATAGGCAATCCTGAAAAAAATTTTGAGGAAAAAATTTCCTCCCTATTCCAGTAGATATGATCAGGTGCTTGAGGAAGGTGATTACCTGTTTTACATGGCCTTTTCTGTGACACAAAATATGGGGAAACTACATAACCTTCCCCTAGGGTGACAGGGAGTCTCCCCCAGGTGTGAACAACAGACACTTTGCCTTGCCAATATCAGTAAATCATGCAGCCACCCAGGACATTGTTTCTCTACCACCTCTCCCTGACGCTTTTCCCCCCATCTGCAGCCCAGCCTTCTCTCTCCAATCACTGGCCCATTAGTCTGCATATCCTTGCATTCAAACAAATCAAATTACCTTTTCCAGTGGCTTCCTGTACTTTGAAATTACGAAGCTACGATAGACCTCTCTGGGAGCAGGTACCGGGTCCAGCTGGAAATGTCTTGATGATTGCTGCTCTGAACAAGCTGTGTGCTTCCAAACTTGCACTGATCTTTATAGAAACTGCCCCAATATGCCCAAGAGAGTTGCAAAACTCCTATCCTGTCCTAGTTTTGAAATTCTTCATAGTTTTTTTGTCAGTCCTCATGTGAAACTTGAACCAAGAAGCAAGCACTATGTAGGAAGACAGGTCTCATACAACTCCACCTCTTGCTTATCATTTGAAGAGCAATTGCTGTTTTATTTGCACTCTTGCTTGCATAATCAATCATTGTGAAATGTTGGGGTTTTTTTTCCTACCGAACTGCTCCCACTTTCAGAGAAGTACTGATTCCTAAGCAGTCACTCCATCCATTTCACAGAAGCTGTTCCATAACTTCAGGATGGTGGGGACTGTCAGTCACCCACACCACAGTGTGATGGGCACACTGTGCGGGCTTGAAGGTGCAAAGTGATGGCCGATTTCCACCAATTCCTGTGTCATTTAGCAGTACCACAGGAATAGTCACTGCATACAGAGAGTTTCATCATTCATTGTGTCTGGAAACTCTTTCCTCTTGGTTTTTTTTTTCCTATTAAAAGTCATTCATGGAGCATGTTCCAGTATCCACTGTAATCACTGGAAGACTTCCTACTTTGGCAACAGTTGCTTCATGCCTTCATACTCCCGTGGATGGGTGCCCTTGGCTTTCCCACATGAGACAGTTAAAATTTGATGAAGTCAGCTCAAGCAGGAGGCTAAAGAGTTCTCAGCACTGTAGGACAGCTCTGAAGAAATGTGGAGGAAAGCTTTTCAGAGCAGTGGGCAGGAAATCTAGAAGCAATATCTCATTCCTAACAGACTGCTGACTTCAAAAGGCTATTTGTGAGAAAAGACATTTCTATTCTGTTTGCTGGATTCCCTAAGGCCAACAGACAGATCAGAGTGGACTGAATATGTCTGTAACTACTTTAAAAAAAAAAATCAATATGATTAACTGTCAAAAATTACAAGAATTATGCTAAACATAGATTCTTCCATGCCAGACCTCTGGAGGTATGGTAGTTTTAATTATTCAGCATTAAAATCAGGTGTAATCAAGTTTTATCTTAGACATTCTGTTCTAGAGATAGCTTTTTAAGTGACTATAAATGTTTTTCTAAACAGAAAAATCAAAAGAAATCTATAGTATACTACAGAAAATTCCAGTGTCTTTTTATTGTGAGATCTCTTCTTTGCGAGGGAGGAGGAAATTAGGGAGTAAACCCATTCCATATGGAGAAGGAGCACCAGGGAGTTTACTGGTTAGAGAAAAGCAAAGAAACTAGTGGCCTGCTTCTTTGATTACCAAATACTTAAATGATCAAAATCTTCATATCCTCATTAAATCTTCTAAGGAAGATACACTTTCACACCTCTCTATGAAAAGAGCAGAATGCACATGAAGAGGCTTTCAGTAAACGTATGTCATAGGTTACAATGTAAGATGTGCCCAAAGTATATATTCTTTCACTATCTCCATGAGCTGTTGAAACCGGGTGGGCAGTGTTTGCCTTGCTCCCTCTATCTTCTGATTAATGGGCTCATCAACTGTCTCCAGTTATCTTATCTCTGGTTAATGGGCCATCAAGGAAACAATGCACGACTCATGAAATGATATCAATCCATTGTGAGATGCTCCACCCAGGGGGAGGAGCCAAGCATACCCACCTGGATATAATCTGGGATTTGGGACAGCACAGGTAGCCTTAGTCACTGGATTTCCAGAGGACAAGAGTTACCTACCAGACCTTTTCTACAGGATCACTGCTTCAACAAGACTACTTCATCTGGACTGCTACTACCACCCTAACTAACAGGGTGTTGGGTTCGTATTCTGACTCTGTCAGTGGTCCTTTGTACTATTGCATTTATCTTTTTATCTTGTTTTTACTTGTTTTGTTGTTTGTTTCTTTTTTGCTCTATTAAATTGTACTTCTGACTTGGAGTCTCTCACTGGTTTTGCTTTCAAACCAGCACAACGTACAAAATCCATGCTACAAAAACGTGCAATGAATTGCAATTAATTTTGACTTTCATAATTAATTGCTTTTGCTTTGTTTGTAAATATGCCCAATTCTTCCTGATACTGTCACTTTTTTGAAGATGAACCTTTGTTGTGCCTTGAGGCTATTTTAAGCTATTGCCCCTTGGACAGCTGTGGTGCCTTTGATCAGCATGGAATTTAGGCAGTGCAGGGTGCATGGGCCGTTTCTCCAGAAGGCATTCCTACAATGGAGAGAAATGATAAAAACAAGTGGGACTTCAGTATGAATCCCACTGTTGATGGTGGCTTTTGCAGCAACTGGAGTTGCCATGAGACATGGTTTGGTATGTAATGGTGCAGACTATAGCCTAGCTGGCTGTTGTGCAGAATCTCTCTGCAGAGATGAAAACCCAGCCAGGACAAGTCATCTGTTTCTTGCCCTTGGCAATGCTATTGGAGAATCACCAGGACTTTAATCCCAGGGGCTTGGTTTTGCAACAAGAGCTCAAACCTGTCTTTTGCTTGCAAGCATTCTTTTACCCTTTAGAAGTCAAGGTCCTGATATGGGATTTAGATTAATTATACTTTTAAATCTTTCCCCTTTCTATTTACGTTTTGAGTGTAGGTGCAGAATTTCAATGGAGATTGGCTTCTGCTAAGAACTCTTTGGCAGCATAAGTAATACAAACCTCAGAGAAATAGATTAAATATTGCAGCCTGAATTGTTTGCTGAAATTACAATTCAAAATAAGTAAAAGTCCTTTAATTTCAGCTTTTAAACAGAAGTAGGGCTCTCCAAAGATGTAATCTATGAGGCATGTCAAAGGTTTTTGACATTTGAAATTACAGCTCCAGTACTGGAAAGAGGCTGTCAGTTTGTAGCATTGTGCTTTTCCTCCCTGCAAATGTGAATTATTTCTTTTATCCCTCAATACCAGCATATTGTTGTTTGTGGAGCTGTTTGAATTTAGTAAATGAGAATCAATAAATGAACCATTTACTGACTGTGAAATTGACTTTTATAATTGAGAGACTGCTGGAAATATATGTATATCTGAGGGAAGCAAAAATCAAACCGCATTGTATCGTTTGTTTGCAGCAGATCCAAAAGCAGCTCTTTTGGATAAAAGTTATAGAATCACATGAATCTTGGAGGAATGTACCACTGCACATCAGGTAGTCCTGCCTCCCGCTCCAAGCTGTGTTGGCACCAGCACTAAGTCAGATCAGCCATGGGATATAACAAAGCCTGGGCTGAAGCTGGTGTTCCTGCACCAAGGACTAACACAACACTTCTCTCCAATGACGTAACACAGGACAGTGGGAGTTTCCCGTGGACAGTTCTGCTGATGAAACTTATTCCTAAGGCAGGAAGCCCTGCTGCTGAGACATTTCCTAGTGACACAAGTGACCACCTTGCTCAGACTCTAGATGCTTACAGAGAGAGCCTGCTGTTTCACAGACTGCGTGCATGCCCTTTGCAGCCTTACACAGTAAGTAGTACAGGGTGGCCTCTACTTGAGAGAATTGACTGTAGTGCAAAATTAGGCTTATGGCCACAAATTGTGCCTTAGTCTTCCTTTTTCAAGATTGAAGGTTCATACCTTCAATCATTTTGCAAGTAATGGGCTAGTGCAAACTACTATGGTTAATAACTTGTTCTTTGGAGGACTGAGAATTCTGATCTAGATTGAGGTTTAGAAAACCTATTGTTAGTTTTTGTGGGATTTATATACTTTTCCAACACAGTTGACAACAGATCCTTTCTCTTGAGTGGAGCAGTCTGATGCTCCAAACACTACAGGATTTTATGACTCCTGTAAGAATTCAGAGGCTCTGTTTGACTTGCTACTCAGGTGTGTTCATTCTGTCTGGTTGAACTCTCTCCACCAGATCAAATCTCAGGTATCAAACATATTTGACACCTTGTCTCAGTAACTTCCCTGGACTTGCTCAGTGCCCTAATTTCCTTTAGTGATTGTTTCCATATTTATTCAGAGGTTGCCCATCTCATCTTTGTCATGGCTGATCTCTCTTTTACCCTGCTTATTTTATAATCTTTGCCCCACCAGTCTCTAAGCCATGAGTTGATAAAGAGAAAAGCTGAACATAGCGGTTGACCTGTCAACCTGAGCCTGGAAACCTGCTTCTTCAGCATCTGACTCTCTTTAACAAAAATCAGGCATTTCAAATTACCAAAGGGAGCTCTGCCTCTGACTTTCTGCTTTCACTAAGAACTTTCTGTGAAGATTCATTTAGCATATAAAATGAGAGAGAAAAAAAGAAGAAGGCTGCCTTCTAAAGGCTCAAAGGCTCCCTTAGAAGTTCATTGGCAGATACTTTATGGAAAAGGAAGCCAGACATCATGTTAAAAACTGCAAAGTCAGCACGAGTATCCATGAGGGCCAATACAGCTGTAAAAGGATGGGGCTTTGTGGGTGCCTAATATGTAGGTACTGTGTCACAACTTTCTGAGTTTGTATGCATTTACTACTTCTTTGGCAAATAATACAGAAAACCCTCTGCAAACTGGGGCCAGAACAATCAAGTGACCTCATTTTTATCTAATGTGGATTAGCCACTGAGTTTAAAACCCCAGGCAGATATTTGGCAATTTGGTAACATGAAATACTGCATTATTTGTGTATGACTGCTAAAATTGCACTGTATTTAGAAAATAGCCGATCAAACAGCAGTTTTGGATCTGTTTTTCCCCAGGGGAGAGAATGAGGGTACCAAGGAGAAAAGCAGAAATAGAAAAAGAAATGTCACCTGTGACTTAAAGAGCTCCTCTAATTCATCTGCCTATCCCATGGCAGTAACATTTTTACCAAAGTAATTTTTTAAACAATTGTCTAATCTCACCCTAAAGGTGACCAAGTAGGAAGTTGGTATGGACCTCCCTTGGCAGTCTGTTTCAGGCCTTTTACTCTTACAACCTTCTTTTAATATATATTTTTTGTTGTTCTTCCTTCTGCAGGAATGAAATACTGGGGCCTCCCAAATGCCAGGCAGAACTGAGAGGTAATTTTGTACGACCTGCAGATGACGCTCCTGTCTGTGAAGACTTGAATGACACTTGTGAAATCATCTCGAATTCTAATCCTGTCTTGTGGTCTCTGCCAGTGTCTTCTGAAGATGTAGTCAGTTCCTTCTGCGTTCAGGCCTCTAGATGTTGTGTGAAACCAGCACACAAGAGGAGGTCCAGGATAGATGCCAACAAAACCTCACTCAGTTTGTCTTTCCATGCCAGGTGTGAACCAGGCTATGTGGTCACTGAGCGTAGCTGTGAGCTTGCACACAACCTGCACTTGTTTCATCAACACTTCCTGGCTTATGAAAATGTCATGTGAACCAGAGACAGAAACATAACAAAATGAAGATAAGTGACTCCTACTGCTTCTCCTCTAGCTACTAGGCCTGTTACCCAATATGGGAAGAAATTCTACCAGTGGGACAAAATGTTTTGTTCTTAACAAAACCATTCTGGCTGTTACTCATTTCTATTTTCCACTCAGCAAATATTTGGTAACAAATAGGTCTACTTTTTCTTTCCTTTTTTTTTTCCTTGAAAATTGAAGTTTTGGTGACAGACGATTGTACAAGTTTTCCTTAATTTTTCCCCATCAGTTTCTGAAGACAAATGTGATCTTTACACTTCCCCTGTCTCCAGGAAAAACTGGGAAGTGATATGGTAATATGTGAAATTTAAGGACAGATAACTAAATGCACAGGTGGAGAGAATTGTCTTAGTGGAAAAAAAAAGTGTGAAATAAGGGTTACTGGAAAATCACTTAACAGACTTGCATATTGAAGCATGAAAAGAAGTACTAAGAGCATTTCTTCTCATAAAATGTCAGTGCTAAATCAGGAATACAGAAGTTACTGTTCTTCATGTTGTATGGAAGTGACTGCTATTGAAGTTGGCAAACACAACTTCATCTAGAAAAACAGGTTTTACTTTTGCTTGTTTAAACATAATTTCTCTCTTCTTATCAGGACAGCCAAACTTCAGAATAAAAATATGCATAAAATGCAGTTTAGTCTGTCAGTTTTCAGATGAACTTTTGAAATGCAGTTCAGTCTGCATTGAAAAGATACACAGGATCCCCACAACCCAACCTTCAACAAGATCCATGTGTTTGCTCTGTAAGCAAATCCTTTTCCTCCATGGCAGGTTGAAGTTTTCCATTTGTTTCCTGGTTTTCTGCAGCATGTAGTCTCTCATGTGTTATCATGTATTTGTACCACATGGCCAGTCTCCAGGAGAGCTGCAGGGAGCAGGCGCAGAGGAACTCCCAGTGCTGGGACTGGGTAGAAAGGAGCTACAATGCTGCCCTGTTTTGCAGTGCTGGCCATTCCCAGGCACTGAACTTCCCTCTGTAGGGAAGGGCACTTTGGGCCAGAGGGAATCTGATGGGACCTGAACCCTGAAGCTGAGCAGCAATGGCTTGGCACAGCACAATCAATACTGTCTCAAACACATCCTCGCACAAACTTCTCCTCTCTAAGAGTAGGCACTTACCTGTGTATCTATTGCATTGGGCAGCCCTGCCTACCTAGACAGCACTGGGCATTTAGTGGTTCACAAGAAAGTCACTGCTCGATAAAGTCAGCATATTTGTTTATTTTCTCCAAATGCAGAACTTCAGCTGTCAAAGGAGTGTTTAACATCCAGTGCTAAGAGCAGGAATTGTTGTAGGACTTCTGCTTATCCTTGGCTTCTGACCAAACAGTGGGGAAGACTCTGCAAGTAATTGTGTTCATCAATACTCAAGGTCAACTTTACCCAAATTTCCTGCTCTCAGACATCTAAGGTTGCTTTATAAGCAAATAAAATACAAATGATTTCTTCATCCCACATATATTAAATCCTGCTGGGAATTACACACTGTAATCTTTCTCATATGCTTGCTCAGGTGTTCCCCAATGTCAATTTTTACTGATTGCCCAGAACACCCCTTTGCACACACATTTGGGGTGTTTGTGCTATGCAATCTAGTAGATCCAGCAAGTTTGAAATTAGTTGTTTAACAACAAGTGCACAAAGTCATACGTGGTGCTTCCTCTCTGTTCCTCTTGAAAGTTAAGGGATGGATGGGAAGCTGTATTGCTGACTGATGAGCCATTGCTGTCTGTGGAGAGGCACTGTTTTCAGAGGGAAATCTAGGTGGTTCCAGTAAGTTTGTGAAAAGAGGAAAGTAATCTAGGATTGTTTCTGTCTCAAAGTTCACATCTGTACCCATGTGAAGTCGTACTTTCACTGAAGGCAATGAGTCTAGGCTGATTTACCACAGCTGAGCACTGCTTGGACGTAATTCATCTGCAGGGCTTGGGGATTTTTCTGCCTAATCTGGCATCCATTGCAAGCCAAAGCACATTAATGAAACTGTATGAATTGCCTGTAAAAGCAGGCATAGTTTCTTGCCTTGCTGCTGAATACATAGGAGTGCTGTATTCCTAGCCTAGCCAAAATGATACAAAGGGTAAACAGTTTTCTCATTTTATATTTGACAGGGGAAACAACATATTACAACCCCTTTTTTTTTAAATTTCAGGTGACTTAGAAACAGATCCACAGATGAACAAAAGGCTTTGCAAGTCTCTGGAATCACTCTTACAGTGCTTGGGAGAGAAAACATAGAGGTGGTCCCTGTTCCACGTTTTGCTTTTTCATATTAACCACCACATATCAGAAAACACGGGATGCAGTAACCAGTCTGCCTCTTTCCTCCTTCCCCAAGCAGTGAATATCTGCATCACTGGTTTACAAAACCATCCACGTGTTTACTGCTTTTCCCCTGTGTGATGCGTGGCAGGGGTGGAACACAAGGCCCATAACCCGGCAGGCTGGGCACCCTTCTGGCAGGAGGTGAGTGAGACGGGCTTGAGTCTGCAGAAAAAACAGCAAATGGAATTTGTTTCTCACAGACAGTCCTACAGAGGGTAGGGTAAAGTCCCTCTCAGGAGACAGGCCCTATGGAAAGCATTCCCTAGCCTGCTAATTACTGCTAATTATAGGTGTAATCTACTAAATGCAGCCATCTGGGAAGTGAGACTATTTAAAGTGCTTTAAGTCTCTCTAGCTCTGTAAGGTACTGTGTAAAATCAGGTGCTATCCTGGTTGACAAAGACTGTGCTACCTTATCCATACATTTCATTGACTGTTGGGTGGGACTTAGGTTTTAAAAATTCCTGGCATCCTTTTACAGATGGATGATTTGGAATCTGAAATTATTGCTTCTTCTCTTCTACTCTGCTTCACTACACTATTCAACTATCAAATATCTGAGTGTTGTGAACTGGGATCACTTTTTTCTCCCATCCTAAAACCCCCAGAACTCCAGTGTGCTGAATTTGAAGAATACTGATTGTCAACACAGGAAACAAAGCAAACCTTTCTTTTGTAGACATCACATGCAATCCTAGCCAACCGTGGTGAAGAAAAAAAACAAGATGATGAGGTGGGGAGGGAAGAGAGGGTTTGATGGGAAGAGACAGACAGCAAAATAAATTAAAAAAAAAAAGTCTGAGAATCCATGTGCTTGCTATCTACAAATAATCACACTACAGAGAAAGACTTATGCAGGTTAAAGGACAAAGATGGTGCAAGAACAAACAACTATGAAATATCCACAGTTAAATAGAGGCTGCATATAAGCAAGCTGTCAAATCATCTGGGAAAAAAAACGTTCTGGGGTGTTTTTCAGAGCAAGTGACTAGGGAGAAGCCCAGACAATTTAAAAAATAATGGTATCAATTTACCAAAGTGACAAATGGCACCTGTCAGACTGAATTCAGTAAGGCAAGATGTCCTGCTTAGTCTCGTATCAGCTTTTCAATGAAAGTGTTGTGAGGTTTATTTTCTCCTAGGGACAAAATATGCATTCTGATTGTTGTTCAAGGTGCAAACTAAAACATTCAGGTTCATTGTACGTTATTAATTCAGGAATGCAATTCACGCAGGAAGATACTGTTCTAGCAGCTGATAAGCCAGAGGAGAGTCTGTACTGCTTTGAGCCCCAGGATGTCTGAAGTTATTTTCCAGTGCCCTCCATTCTCAGTGCTCCCGAAAACCCAGAGACAGCATTACTGATTGTGTATATTCAAAATTATAACCAGAATCCTTGCTGTAGCTGCTAATATCATCATTTTGTCTTCAAGGCAGTAAGATTTCAAGAATCAGAAGTATAAGATGTCATTTGGCACCTTGTTTTGGAGAGACAAGCTTCACTTTTTATAGTTATGAAGGTAACAGCTCTCTGTGTTTTACAAAATGAGAGCTGAGATCATTGTATATAATTCTGGAAACTGGGACTTCACAAAAATACCAAATAGCATGACAGAAAAAGAGAGAGAAAGTAAAAAAAGCCTCTATCAATATGCCACTTCTTTTTCCAGACAAATTAATAACCAAAACAATCTCCCAGGAAGTATTCTGGTGTCATGTGTATTTTTACAACCCATCCTTGCTAGCAATGCATTTGGAGGAAAAAGCAGGAACTCGGAGGTGAAAAATCAAACTAGTATTGGTTTCTTGTGGGACCAGGGATCAGGAAGGGCACAAAGGGTGAGAGGTTTCCACTTGTAATCCCCATTCCTGGAGGCACCCAGGTCCGATTTTGCCTGAAGAAGAGAGGGGGCAATCCTTTAAGAAATCAGGAAAACTTGGGTCTAGAGGAGCTATAATGAAGAAGGTAAGATTTTTGGAACCACCTATGACTTTAAATATTTACTTTTAGTCAACCAGACCCAACTGCCACCAGTGCAGTCTGGAAACAAAGGCATTCCTATTTCCAAGCAGCCTGGCCAGGCTGACACTCCTCAGCTACTTGGGGAACTTCAAGGAGCAATGCTGGAAGCTCCCCAGTTCTGGACATCATGTTCCAGTTAACAAAAATCAGCATGACACTCCTGGCCATGTCCAAAAATTAGGGGGCCTGAATACAAAGTTAAGTGGTCAATTAGTGAAACATAACATTGCATGGCTTCTTGACCTTTCAGAACTGGAATGAATTTGCCAAAGAGGAAAGAGTAGGAATGAAGCAGAACGAGTAATTCAGAAACCCTCTGGGTATAATCTGCTGATGCCTTGCACCTCCAGGCTCATTTCAGGTCTCTTGGCAGAGGAATTCCTGAGTGTCAGCACATTTCCAGGGGTGGGAGCAGAATCCTGCATAACCTGCTCCACCACTGCTGCCTGTGTGAATTAAAAGAATGTGTTATCCCATCCCCAGTTTACACTGACAGAAGTGTGTATCCCTATGTACCTCTGGCCCTTGCCTGTCCTGGCTGGGTTATTAACCAAAAGCCTTTGCTTGTGAGTGATGCACCGAAGTAAGGACATCAGAACAGCAGTACGGGTTCAGGCCTTGGGTTCCTGTGCCATGATTTGTTTTCTGACTGTGCCATAGGCAGTGACAGGTGGAGGAATAAGTTTGGATCAAGAGCATTCAATGCTCCTCTCTTCCAGTATTGAGTGGCTTTCAGATTATTTTGGAGTGGCACTTTTTTTTTTGTAATCCCCCTCTGGTGATCCCACTGATCTCTTTTAGCCCCCCAAAAGGAAAAAATAAAAAGTGCTTTGGGTCCCCAAAACTGTGTCAACATAATGATGTTTGGGGTTTTTTTCCTGTTTTATTCTCTATGTTTTTCCCAATAATTCCTAATACCAGATTTACTTTTGTTCCTGCTAACCCAGCACTGAGTTGATAAAATACACCTGGATCAGCTGTCCCAGCCATGCTCCCTCCCACTTCTTGTGGACCTGCTGACCGGCCGAGCACGGGAGACTGGAAAGTCTTTGACTTAGAAGAAGCAGTACTCAATAACAGCTAGAACATCAGTGTGTTACAAATATTTTTCTCATTCTGAATCAAAATCACAGCACTGTATCAGCTAGTAGGAATAAAACTGACTCTATCCCAGATGAAACTAGGACAGGAGGAAAACTCATGGCTGGGCAGCACAGATTTTACCCTCATGTTCTTTGAATTCACCTGGTGCCCCTTCAAGCTTTCCCCTAGCAAGGAAAACTTGCCTGAATTAAGGGAGAGATGCAAGGCCTGGGGAAGCCACAGGAAAAAGGGAGAAGCAGCTGTGCCTGCAGGTGGGAAGGCAGCTATTGCTGTGCAAGCTGGAGGGCAGCATCCAGTTTTCCTTCCAGCAGCCTGTCCTGTGACTGCACGGTGCTTCATTGCCAGCTGGGGTTAAACCATGGTACTGCCTTCACTTTTCTCTCAGAAGGCTCTGGAGGAAATACGGGCAGCGAAATGTAAAGAGTGAGGTACATGAATGGTACCTGAGGCAGTCTGGTGGTTCCTGAGGGCAGGATGACTTTTCCCAGCACTTGCTGAAAGCTGCTGCCATTGCCCCTTACCCCTGGCCCGGCCACAGCACCCTGCAGAGTGCTTGCACAAAGCTGCCATCAGATCTGTCCTTCGGGAGCAGACACGGTCAGTGAAGGTTGTGCCAGTGAGACAGCAGCTGTCTGCAACTGTTCTCTTTAGTTTTTTCTCTCGCTGTGACTTGCATGTTCTTCCTTGATAGCTGTTACCTTCTGCTCTCGAAACTGTGTTGCAGTGTATTTCCCTGTTTGTTGTTTTTTGGAAGCATTTTCAGAGATGTCTCCCGAGCTGCCAGCCCTGGCCCCAGCACCCCATCCCTCCTTTGTACCCCCAGGTCCCAGCCAAACCCCCTTGGCAGCCCTGCTGCTGGGACCTGCGGGCATCCCCAGGTACAGAGAAAAATTTACAACAGGGAAAAATGCAGAAGTAGCTCATGAATAAATAGAGCTGCATCCACTTTAATCTGACAGTCATACAACTGCTTTCCCTGGCTCCTGACCAAGTCCCAAATTATTTTTGCCACTCTGCCCCCGGGGCAAGGCTGCACAAGGAGTCAGTGAGGGCACCCTGAGCACTGAAACTACCTCCCCATGCCAGATCAGAGCAGTGACTCAGTAGGAAGAGCTTTTCCTGGTGAGTTACCAGCAGTGCTATGAATAACACCATGGTCAGGCAGGGGGTTTCCTAGGGAAGATTTCTCCCTGACACTGTCATTGTGTCAGACCTTCTTTGAGTGCCTCAAACTTAGGAAGCTTGTCTATACAACGTGTGGTAATGGGGGATTACATTTGTGCTTCTCCCAGGGAAAAATAAAATATAAAATAAACTTTAAAAACAGAGCAAAAAATATGGAGACGGATTTGTATTGAAAAACAACCTGGCCTGGGCACTAATTTCAGAAGATTTGAACTGGATGCTCAGACTGTCCTTTACCTTAAATGAGAACAATGAACATTAGATCAAAACCCAGTGAAAATTTGTCTGGTAATGCTCAGTGATATGGGCCCTTCTGTGTAATTATTTACTACATCCTTGCTCATCATGGAAGCTCATCATTGGCACTGCACCTTTTAGGCTGTGGAGAGGTGTGTACAAGTGGAGAATCCAACACTGGGATCAGCAGCATCACTGGGGAACATCCAGCTTTTCCGAAGCTGCCGCTGTTCACACACTGCACCCACATTGTGCAGCTCCTAATATTTTGCTGCTCTAGGCAACCACCTGTTATGCTTTTTTGTGGCAAATCCAGTCTGCCATGGAAACACTTCCAGTCCACCAGCAATTGCTGTGCATTAGGTCATTGCAGAGATGTTAAATCATGGATTGTAGATGTCTGTGTTGGCATCCGAAACATGAAGTACAGTATTGCTTTGGGACTAGACTGCCTTCACTCTTGTTCATGACAACAGAGCCTGTTGTAAGTTCCTCTGCATCACCTGAGCTTCTGTTTATGCTATGGCAGGTAGAATCATGCACCCAAACCCTGACTTTAGTAACCATTGTTGTCTTTCATGAAACACAGTACTAAATACTGTACAAACCAGCAGAGCAATCACCCCCACGCCAACTGCAGCTGCACAGGAGCCCAGGATGAGAGTGCTGCATGAGCTGCTGTCCTCAGGATGGCCAGGAACGGGGAGTGAAATGTGTGAGCTGCCATTGCAGGGTAGGCACTGACACAGTGGCACTGTTTCACAGGACTGCAAGCCTTGCTCACGAGCAGCAGCGGAAGGATGACAAAGATTTGTGCCACTTGTTCTGCACACACACAACTCGTGGCCCTTTAAAGCCGTCCTGTCTGAGCTCAGTGTCTTGTCAAGAGGAACACTGGAGAAGCAGACAGGAAATAGCACAGCAGCACACAATTGTTTCCAAGCGAGAGGGTTCCTGGTAGAGAGCCAGGTGCTGATGCCCTGGCTGCGTGGCAGTCGAAGGAGCTGTGTGGGGCTGAGTGCTTCTTGCTGTATGGGTGTAAGAAGGGTGCCTGTCCTCAAGCAAACCCAAATAGGCTGTACTTATCTCAAAGTGGAGGTCTGCTATTCCACTTGCATGCAGGATATGCAATACATCTGGAATAATTAATTTCGTAGCCTATTGTTGCTTTCTTGTGTATCAGATGTTTGCTGCTCCTGAAGCCTGTTGACTGTATTGACTGTATTCAATATCTCTTCCTGTTTAACTTCGTTATTCCGGTCTGAAAACTTTTTTTTTTTAGGGCACGTCTTTTTATTTTCCCTTGAACTAGAGAATTTGCCTGAAGTATGGATGAGTCACAGATAACATATTTCCTCTTCTCTGAAGCACATTTACATTTTTGAAGAATTACAACTGACAACGATCAGCCATACTTCCAAAATAGCCTTTCAGGGAGGAGAAAAGAGGGACAGTGATGCTAAAATCAGCCTGAAAGGTAAATGACTGAGAGGGGGGGAAGAGAGAGAAAACACAGAGTCTTGGAAGGGCAGCCGGACGCAGGCATTCACTGTGCAGCGTTTGATGGTGGTGCCTCAACTGATAACGTTCCTGCAATCAGAGACACGCTGTCATTCCTGTCAGCAGCCATTCAAGCATATCACCAGCAGCTCTGATTACAAATATCAGAAGCAAAAGGAATACATATTCAGAAAGTCAACTCATTTCCTTGGCTCCTAGCCCAGCAAAAAGTGGGCTTTTCTAAGCCAGGGGAGGTTAGTTTATAATCCGGTGTAAAAGGCGCTGCCAACCCTGCATTACCCCATCAAAGCCATGGTACTGGTTTTAGCTGAAAGAGAGCTCTAATTCTCCTCACCACAGCTGCTATTTTGGATTTGTCATGAAGACAATGTTGATAACACAGGAATGTTTTGGTTATTGCTAAGCACTGCTCAACATCCAGGCCTTTTCTGCTTCTCACCTGTTCTGCCAGCAAGCAGGCTGGGGGTACACAGGAGGCTGGGAGGAGCCACAGCTGGGACAGCTGACCAAAGGGATGTTCTGTACCATATGGTGCCATGCCCAGCAATCAAAGTTAGGGGGAAAAGTTTGCCAGAGCTGCTGTTGCTCGGGCTGGCTGGGCATCAGTTGACTGGTGGCAAGCAGTTATGGAGAACTTTTTTTGCTTCATTTGTTTTTTCCTGGTTTTCCTTTTTCTTGTTTCCTTTTTTTACTTTTTAAACTGTTATCTCAGCCCATGAGTTTTCTAGTATTTTGCCCTTCCCATTCTCTTCCCCTTTCCGCTATGAAATGGGTGTGAATGAGTGGCTGGGTCATGCTTTGCTGTCTGACAAATCTAACTCACAACAGCAATATAGGCCTAGAGCTGTTCCATGTTGTGGTTCTCATCTGAAGTATTGCTGTAATGTATTTTTAAAGCCTTTCATTTTTGTCTCAAAAACCAACAGAAAATGGAGGTTCCCAGCTTGTCTCAGGTCTTGTGGGTTTGTTTCTGACATTTCTTTGGGATTTTTTTTTTGTTGAAGTTTGTTTGGTTTGTTTGGGGTTTTTTTTGTTTTTGGGGGGGTTTTTTTTTTCGGTTTTTTTTTTTTTGGGGGGTTTTTTTTTTCGGTTTTTTTTTTTTTGGGGGGTTTTTTTTTTCGGTTTTTTTTTTTTTGGGGGGTTTTTTTTTTCGGTTTTTTTTTTTTTGGGGGGTTTTTTTTTTCGGTTTTTTTTTTTTTGGGGGGTTTTTTTTTTCGGTTTTTTTTTTTTTGGGTTTTTTTGTTTGTTTGTTTTTGCATAAAGCTGTAACAAGTACTTGCCTCATAAAGAAATCTGCTACTATGGGCTAAAGTTTAAAGGGCTGATGCTGTCTCTGTCTTTTCATCCTCAAATTGTAAGACTGCAAGGAGTTCAATAATGGAAGTCCTTTCTATGAGTATCAGAGTGAAGAATCAGGCTTCTCATATGCAGTCATTGACAAGACAGGCTAATTCCAGTTGTCTCTTTCTGTGCATGAGAGGGCCTTACATAAAAGCCCATCAGGCACTCCCCCCTGTTAAAGAGTCCTTGTGTAATGATGGCTGATGGCACACTGCAGTCGGCTGGAGCCCCACAAAGGATCCCCCTGACCTTCACTCACGACTGGAAGATCGTGTTACAGTCTCACTGCACTGAACTAGTTATTCCAACAAACCTTTTGTATTGTACTCCAGGACAAGGCAGGCTCTGTAGCTGCTCCTCTGAAGAATCATAGGTTGGGAGGGGTCTGCTCTTTACTTCTGTGAGAAAGGTGCACATAACCATCCTGCTTCCTGGTTATCTCCTCATTCCATATCCTGCCTTGCCTCACCTGAAGTAACCAAAACATTATTAATTGTTCTTATTACCTACCGGCAGCACACAGGATTGATAGGACAGGAAAATGGGAGCACTCATGTGATGCATTGTGGCAGGCTGGTTCCCTGGAGGTTTGCTTGGTGGGACACAGTCTGGGATGGAAAGGACAGGACAGCAGAATATCACTCACTATCCATAAAAAGAAAAAAAACCTCTGTGTACTTGCTTACTTGGCTGAAGATCTGATAGGAATAGTGGAAGTTCAGGTGAGTACCAGCAATCAGCTGTCCAGCCACCTCTGACCATACGATTGTTCAAAGTAGCACATGGTTGTAAAGGGGCAGGCAGTGTCTTATCACAAGATATTTTCTTCTTGACAATGTTGGAGTTATAATGTGGGAAGTTTGAAGAAGATAAAATCAAAATAGAACAGGGAAATCAGTTTTTCTCCTGGGATTTAAACCAAGAGGATCTACTACTGCCAATTACGGCTGTCATGACAGAGTAACTTGATGTAAACCAGTGGGTAACAGACAGTGCAAACAGAAAGTTACAGACAGTGTGAGAGAGGAGAGGCGCCAAGGACTCTCCTGTTCACAAAGCCTTCACCATAACCACTTGTCCATTGTCTTTGTCATCCTACTTGCATGAGTGCTGTGATTGCTAGTAAGGTGCTGGGACATGAAGGATAGGACAGTCTGAGATGAGAGAGGTGGAGTTGGAGCAAAGGCTCGAGGTAGAGATGGTCACGTCAGTGCCAAGGAATGCCAGACTCCCAGGAGTGACAGCCAAGGTGCTTGGCAGGGGTCACTTCCAGGTACTGAGGAGGTCAAGATAAAAGTAGGCTTCAATGTATCCTGCTTCACTGGTACTCTCAACCTCCTTGATGCTAATATTTCTGTGTCCTATACCTCTAGTTTCTCCTGTCTTGGTTCCTTGGAGAACATCATTCCTTCTCCAAGAAGGCACACCAGGTAGCTTAGCAGCTGGGATAAGCTTTTATGCCTGAGGTTGCTTTGGATCATACCCTGTCAAGGGGTGGTATTTACCATTGTATCCCATTGTGCAAAGTGTCACCCTGACAGCTGACTTTCCCAAGTCTGCAGTGCCCTTTGGAGCACTGAGAGCCCTGAGGTGTCAGCTTGCAATCTGCTTGGTTCTAACTTTTACAACAGCGCTTACCCGTGGTGCACTGATGCTCTGCAATTGCTGGCCAGAGGCATAACGGGATGCTTTACAAAGTAGAAGGAGGGATGTGCTCCACATGGCTCCTTTTATTAGGCCTGCCACTTCTGACACACACGTACAAACATGTCTGTGTATATACAATCCCGAATAAACTCCTGGTTATAATGTGCACCAAAGGTGTCCCTTTTCACTAGGGGACAGCCTCCAATCAAGACCCCAATTCCTTGGAACAATTTTTGAAGTGTTAAATTCTGCTTCCAATTCTGCTTTGGAAAAAGTTCAAAGCTTTTCAAAGGAAAAGATGAGGTTTTCTGTTCATGCTGTCTCTGAAGAAATGGCTAGACTCCACCTTAAAGCTTCAAGACCTTCTGTCACAATCTTTATCAAAATCTGTATATTTTGATAAAATATTCTTGCTTTGACTTTGTCAACATTTTGATAGAATGGCTGAAAACTGAAAATGTTTTTATTAGTGGTGCACATCAATCAAAGTATATTTAGGATATCTGTTTACACTCTGTGTTTGTTATGTGTTTAAAGATCACAAAGGTGGTCAAATGTTTTAACACTTCAGATTGAGAGACTTTTTGAACTTCCTGCTCTGCACAAATCCTACTCTTCCCCTTCAAGTGGAAAAATTAATGCAGTGATTAACAAAGGTACAACTGAAACTGGGATATCTCCCTACAGACTGCAAATGTTGCAGGAAGTATTGTTTCCAGTAATTGAGTACCATGGTGTAATTTACAACTGCTCAGCCACAACTTTGCACAAATAAGACAAAATGCTCCTGATTACTTAGATTATCTGTTTATCACAACATCACAATCTTCTGACCAAAGATGATATTACCCCTTTTATTTACAGTCTTCCAGGAGGCAAAAGGTTTCCGAGAACTGGAATTGCTTGGCTTCTTACATCACTGCCAGTCAGATGGGCTGCCTTTCATGCTGCAGCACTTGCAACACCATGCATCCTGTTGCTATATCAGCTGTCCTGCGCTGCAGGGATACATGCAATTTTTGCAGGTAAATGCACATGAGTATGTGGCCACACATACAAGACAATAATTTGATGGTGTTCTCTGTTTGAAAGAGATAATATTCTCTTGTTTGTTTGAGTTTGTGGGAGTTTTTTAATCTGAATTGAGAAAGGAACTCCTATAAAATGAGAGCAGTTTTTTTTTTAAGTGACTCAAAAATTGGTTTGTGGTTTGGGGATTGGTTAATTTTTTTTTTTCTCCCAGCATTTAATGTCCTTGGGTAATATGATCCCCATGCAAAATTATATTGCTTGTTCTAAAACAGGTCTGATTAGCTCCAGTGAAGCAGAACATTGATATGATAGTCTATTACACCTACTTTCTGTGTTTTAAAGCACTAGCATTGTGTTTAGCATTGACTGAAGCACAGGAGATAATGGGCAGCCCATTGACTGTCCCTGAGCTTGGGGTGGCAAAGGCGATCGGTTCAGTTCCTGTCCCAACACTGCAGTAGCTTTGCTGCTGAGCACTGCAGCTCCATTCTGTGTCATGGGTGGAGTTGGCAAGACCATCCCTGCATTTGTCAAGTCCTTAGTCATTTGGGTTCTGGGGAAGGGAAAAAAATTGAGCTGAAATGTGAGAGCGCTGGGATTTTCCCTTTAGTAAAGCGAGTAACATCATGTGAAGTGCCCTGATATGGCTTTGTAGTCCCAACATACAAAACATTGTTAAAAAAACTTAAATAGAAATCCTGACTTTCATATAAAACCAAAGTAACAGAAAATCTGTGCAGAGATTTAGAAGCAAGTGAGCCACCTTCCCAGGAGCAAGGCTGCCCTCAGGCTTCACCGGAAACACAAAATTTCAGTGCAGGTGAAGCAGGTGGAGTGGTTAGTGTGGAGTGCCAGGAGCACACCTCCCTCACTGTGCAGCTTGCTGACCTGCTCCTTCCCACTCCATGGCAGTCCTGGAAGTTCCCAGAAGAGGGGAGTGCTCTCTGCTTTGCTTTGTTGGAGCAAGTGGCAATCACAACTAAGCTGCAGCACTGAAAAATAACCAGGTAATATCAGCCTTGGAGACAAAAGATAAGGAGAAAAAAAAAAAAAAAAGGTGGCTGATGGGAAAGTTTACCAGCATGTGTAGAAAAGCCTGAACTCAGTTCCATAAAGGAAATAAACTAAGATGTACAGTATTCTCTGTAACATTTCACTTTGCCATTCAGGCAGGGCCTTTTTGAAGTCAGTGGGAGTCCTTCCACTGCTTTCAGGAGTTTTTGGAACAGGACCATGCAATTGTTTGGGTTGCTGACACATGACTGGCCCTTTCCCTGTTGCTTTAAACAAATACTGCAAGGGAAAAGTACCAGATTCTCCTGTGCTCAGAAGGCACCTAATGTGTTGTAGCTGCACCCAAACGTGCTGAAGCCAACAGGAGGGCCCAGCAGCTCAGTGTTTATTTGCCTATTCTAGTGCTGAGTTTACATCAGTGCAGGAGATTGCGCAGAGGACGTGGCTATGGAAACTGGACAGCAGGAAGGAATGACCTCCCCTGCTGAGCAAGGGCTGCTTTGGAGCAAGCTATTGCACTGGGAGCAGAGACATTCCTTGACCCTACCCCTTCCAACACAGGTTCCTTTTCAACACCTGCAGCTTTGACAGAAGGTTCTGCTCTGTGACCAGCAGAGGGTTAGAGGTAGTTGCATGGTTTGGGGTGAGGTTGAAGTTGGGCTAACCTTTAGCTTAGAGGTCACAACTCTTCAGAAAAAAATGTTGCTCAGCTACAAACTCAGGGAAATGCCATTCTTTTCTCTGTCCATCTACAGAGGTAAGGGGGGAGAAGAAGAAAAGAGATGCTCACAGATTAGGGTAGCAGCAAGGTCAAGCCTGCAGATTTCTATCACGCTGCCTGTTTGCAGTTTTCCAGATAGACTTTTATGAGTCTGAGTATCCTTGAAGCGGAAAAACCCAAAACAACTCAGTATTGGAATTCTATTAATTATTTTAAAAATAAAACAAATAACTGAGCTTTTATTTTGAATGTTTAAGTGAAAAGAGAGAGGCCCAGTGTCTATCTAAATGTAGAATCATTCATCTTGTCCAAAATTACAAGTGAACCGTTGTTTTTCCTTAAGATATAATATACCACAGAATGTGCTGTTAGTTGTTGGGTGTTACAGGCTGCTGCTTCAGACTATCCAGTGCTAAAGTCCTCTGCTGTGGTGCTCTGCTGCTCACTGTTCTATCTTTGCAATGTCCCTAGTTTGGGATTCTTCATGCTGATATTTTAGTGTCCTTTCTGAAATGCTGTTACTTGGGATTTTACTAGAAGCTACTCAGTTCAGGCCAGTCCAGCTGCCACTGAAATAAAGACCACCTCTCTTTTGGGTCCAGTGTTCTGACAAAACACAGGGGACTGGTGTCACGGCTGAAGAAAACTGCTATGAGTTCTTAGGGTTTACGGGTAACAAGTATGGAACTGTTTTTGATAGAGTGCTTAGCAGTGCAGTGAGTCAAGCAGGATACCCCTTCCTCTCACTACATAAGCGGTGAAAACAAAACAAACAAAAGGTTTTAGAACTAATGGCTGTGCTGTGACTGAGACAGGCTAAGAACAACACCAGACTGGCAGGACAAGAAGAGAAGCCCTTGTCCTCAGAGGGGAGCGGCTCGGTTCCCTTAGAAGAAACTCCAGGAAAAGTTGTATGTGGGAGGACTGAATTGCTTAAAGGGTATGAGATAAACCTCAGTGAAGCAAAGATGATTGAGAATTGCATACAGTCATGCTTACTTTGAATGACTGTGAGGGCCACCAGCAGGCTAAGCACAGGTCTCTTCTCCAGGATGGCTTATACACATCCAGCTAAAGAAGGATGCCAGAAGTGAAGGACAAAACAGTTACAGCACCCTCCTCTTGGTCTGACAAGAAATGTGCTGAATGTCCAGCAGGGGATTTCTACAGGTGTGGTCCCAGCTCCACTGGTAGTGTGATGTAGGGTGGTGCATTAGGGCAGGGCACCCCGGTAGCTGAATTAAGGAACAGTGTGTCACTCAACGCTTGTGTGTCACCTAACACCGGTTTGTGGCCTGGCAGGCTCCTCCTTTAGCTCCCATGCTGTTTGGCTTGTGAGCCAAAATGTTGTGGTGCAGAAAGGGAAAAATTGCCTTTCATGTGATACTTATCTAGGAGTTTTAATGTATTCATCTCTCTATTATCTGAGCACACATTTTTCCAGTCATGGCCCTATGAATTCTTTTCTCTCACAAGGTGTGGTTGTGTTTTACAAGTAACCTTGTGCTGGCTGGCTGAAATATGAACCCACAGCCTTTAGACCAATAATACCATACAAGTTGTAATGTTTTCCTCAGACTCTGGGGTATTGGTTAGCTGCAAAGCTGCCAAAGGACATTCCACAGTCAGAGGAAATTGAGTGTAGGTGGGCAGCCCAGAGCCCAAGTGCATACTTAAGAAACTCTTCATTATTATACTTAAAGGGGTGAGTCACACAATAATCATTCTGCAATCAAATTCACTGTTGAGTGTGTTGCTTTTTTCCTTTTAAGTCAAATGTCATGTAAAAGTTGCCAATGCCTCCCAGAAGTTTAATTCTGAAAGTGGGAGAAAATGAAGCAAAGCTAGCTAGCTGACACATCTACATGTGTGCTAATGCTACCTTAGCTGTGCACAGCTTGGGTTTTTTATGTGCCACAAATAAAATATTACTTTGTTGTCTGGGGCTGAGGGACTCTGGCAGAAAAAAGGAGCTTGGATACCTCTATTGCCTGATTCCAGTCAGAGATCTCCAGTATTAAGCAGGCCTTCAGTGCTGGGGAAGCATGCCTAATATGCTTATAACTGCCCAGCACCACCACTGGGTAAGTAGGCAGCCTCACAGGAGGCATAGATAAAATATCTACATATTGTGTTTATACAAAGTATTTTTCCCCCAAGGATTAATCCAGTCTGGTGTAAGATAGAAATTGGTGAGGCTTTGTTATGCGTAACTCAAGTTTTTAAAGTAGAGAGCCTTTTCTGAAAGACCTCCTAGGACAGTGCCTGGTGCAACCAGCACTGGTTATGACAAACTCCAAGTGACTGGCCCGTGGTGGCTGCCTCTGATCTCATGCTGATGATCAGCTGCCCCTCTGCTGTTTTGGTGGGGTATGATGACACTACAAGCAAATGGACATTCGAAGAGCTCCTCAGAGATTTTGCAGGCTTTCTGTGATCCTTGAGCATCACTGTCCGCCCCATACTCATGGCAGTCCTTTTCCAGAGCTTGCTATCCATGTTGCACACAAGAAAATCCCATCCCCTACAATGAACAGTCCCAAGGAGAGTCTTCTGCCCAGGGATGCTCAGGGTTTCTCCTTCTCCTGGACTTGTCTCCTGTGGTATTTCAATCAGGGCAAGGGTGGAGCGGTGCTTTGGTCAGGAGTGCCTTCCAGCTCTTTTCTTCTTCTATAATGGAAGAATTTTAACTTAGTGAAGCCACTGAGGTCTTGCCCAGCCCATTGCTGTCCCCATGAGTCACAGGCCAGCAGCAGCTGACACATCTCCTTCAGCTATCAGGAAACAGCCTTTAGTCACAGAGGCAGAAATAGGAGAATACAAGAAGTATTCAGCAATGAGAGTCCTCCCTTTTTACTTGGTTACTATTTGGATTAGCCTGTTTAAAAAGTCATTAATATCCTGACAGCATAAATGAGGAGAACCTTGTTTCATTTAGATGAAGTTAGGAATTAATTCTTTACTTTGAAGACATTTTTCCTGCTCTCTGCTTGTCTTTCAAAGATATCCTAGAAAAGTCAAACCTCTTCATTTTGTTACACAGTCTCCATGTTGTCCTGCTTCATCTTTGGTCCTCATCTACACCCCAAGGGAGCAATAAGCCCATAGAAATGCTACCTAGCCCTGAGACAAGCCAGAAAATAGGTGCCCTTCTTAGCCAAGTGCCATTCTCCATTCGTCCAGGCAGCACTCAGTAATTTTATTGTTGGAACCAAGTATCTTGCTGACAACATGAATGCTGAGGTGTGGGGAGCTAATGGGTTTTTTGCTGAATATAAAAATAATTTCTGATAAGTGTAATGTGCCAGTTGTTAAGAAGGAGAAAATCACTGCCTTTGTATTGTGCACATAAACATCACAGCAGGCCTTGACTACACATTGGGGTCCCTTGAGAAGTACCTGTTCTGGTTTGGCAGTCCCAAATTCTGTGTCTGGATGCTACTTAAGCCTTCATGTGCTCCTAATGCTTAGAGGCTACATCAGCAGGAATGAACTATTTTCAGAAGAAAATACCTTTCATTTTTTGTGACTCATTTGTGATTTGTTTCTCCACAGGGAAGCTGAGGCCGGTGGTATTGTGCAGGTGTCTTCTGGATGCTGGCTCAGGTGAAGGGGCCCTCCCAGCCCTGTGCAGTCACAGGGCACTTCCTGACATTGTTCATTGGAACACCTATTTGTTTCATCATCTTTTCAACAAACCCACTTTTGCCCTCAGCCACTTCAAACAATATTATTCTTGTGGAGGCTGCATTTCAGTGGTTCAGTGACCACTGTATAAATTATCCTTTGTACCAAAATGTTTAAATGACTGTTTTTAATCCGAAATGAACAGTGCCACAAAAACTCTGAACATTATCAGCTGCTGTTTTTACTTCCTTCCTTTGGAACAGGAATGAATGAAACAGTTGGGATAAATAAGACTATATTACTCATGCCTTTTGTTCTTAACTAATCTGAATCTCAGATGAAAGTTTTTTCCCCGCAGGACAGATATTGCTCTCTCTCTGGCCAGTCTGCAGCTCGAGTATCACATTCTGTTTGTTGCTTCTCCCCATGGATTCAAACTGATCTGCTGTTGTCCTTTGCTTGCCTCTCCACCCCAAGCACAAAGCCTTGGCTTAAATGCTGCACCCAGGCAGTGCTTTAAGGCATTACCTTTTGGGTTTGCCTGTCTCAGAGTGCCTGGCAAAGCTGGCTCAGCTAGGACTGTGTCCATACTACTGAAGATAATAAAAGCTTTTCCATTAACATTAATGCAAGTTCAGTCTTCCTTTGACATGCTGCTGCATATCCTGAAATCCTAGAAGCTAGTCCATCTTCCAGCCACCTGGGCTATAATAGCTAGTAATAGCTCACCAGTGCAGTGAAGTTTACAGATGTACATATTTTTTAATATTCTCTGGTCACTTTTGAGAACTAAAAACTCTGGTGCCATTTGTTCTTGATTCTTGTGTCAGTGGCCAGTCCTTTTGCCTTGGCAATGTTTGTGGGGCCATTAAGTTGTGCCACTCAAATGTGTCCCAGTAAAAAAACACTCTCTGCTGGCACAAAGCACAAATGTCCTGCTATGATCTCAAAGTGACCCCACTGTCACAGACCAACAGACAAAGTGAAGGTTGTTAAATGGTGAGCAGAGAGGTTTTTAGGGAACCATGTTTCAATTTCAGTCTTCCATGAGGTGGCTTGTAAAAACGGTTAACCGTGATGGTTATTTTAGGAATTTTGAAAAACCTCTTGTCTGTATCCTTTTAAATAAATGCTGTTTGTTTCCCTCTCTCATGTAATAATCATAGGCAACTTTTGCCGTGCTTGCTAAGTCTGTTCCCTCTTCACCAGGTGATGTTTACCTATTAGTGCAGCCTGCTCTAGAGGTTCTTCAGTGCAGCTGAATCCCAGGCTCTGCTCATTTTGTGGCACACAGCTCATTAGTCAAGATAAATGATGATGTCTCCGTTTAGAAGGCCAGGTCAGTGCTGTCTCATTTTCAGACATCCACTTTCTGTGGTCACTGAGATTCCCCTCGTTGTTTGTTACCTTTCTTCTTAGTGTCATCTCATCTTCTTTCAAGGGTGTGATAGTCACATCTGCAGGGCAAAGGATCTCAGTAGGCAGATTGTTTTGTTGATGGAAAGCACAGACATAGTGCAGCATATAGTGAACAGACTCTGAAGAGGTGCTTTGACATCACCACTTAGTGCTGAAGGTGTATGGAGAAAGAAAGAAAAGATATTGTCACCAGTGACTAAAGAAGTTATATGAAATAAGTACAGAAGGATACACTTGCAATCACAGAGCTAAAATGCTTAGGGTTTTTTGTAGGTCAGATTGATGCCATACAAGACCAGACTTTGTAGCCCCAATGTTGGATGCAAGTGTGGTAGAGAGCTGTGACAGGGTATGACTGTTCCCTCTTTGTGTAAAGGACATGTACAGCTGTGTTGAGTGGGGAAAGTATTTCCCACAGGATAAGGGGATGAGAAAGGCACTGCAGCTACAGCCTGCTTATAGTCACACAGAGAACAGCTGATGGCTAGGATTTGTTTTCTTCCTTCTCGCTGTGATATCTTAGTCTCTCTGCCAATGGCCATTTCCTTGCTAATAAATGTCCATGGTTCCTTCCTGTGCCATATCCTACCTGCACCCTGCTCTTTAACCCCTTGAAAATCCCACTTATAGAAGCTGCACTGCCTATCCTGAAGTTGCATGTTCTTTCAGGCATGAGAACCCCCTTTCCTATATCAGAACTTCTCATTTTCCTTCTGGATTGAGGAAGTCATAGCCAACTCTACTTCAAGGAGGCAGTTGAGGTGGGAGTGATGCAATTTATCTTCTTTTGTGTGAGAAGGTCAAAACCACTCATGATGTTGCTTGTCTTCCTAAAGCACCCCTGACCATCAGGAGCTGAAAGCTCATGCATTTCAGGAAAGCAGATTCCACTAAGATACAGTAGGTCATCCTCAAAGTACTCCAAATTGTCAGGTGCGTGCTTTGCCCCTCAATAAACAAACTGACTTCACTCCTCCCGGCACTCTTTTTTTGCTCCCTCACCTTCTTTTGCAGAGTCTTTCACTCCTTCCATATGTCTATCCTTGTTCATGCAAACTAAATGTCTGCATGTCATCCTCCTTCCTCTGAGCACTATTTTCTCATGACAGCTTGTATATATTTTGGCTCTCTTGGCCTGGGTGACTTAGTTCTTATCTCGCCACTTTGCCAAGAAATATTTCTCTTTTTCTTTTAGATGTTCCCCTCTTGGTCGTGACTGACTTTGTTTCCTCTCCTCCTCCCACAGAAGTGACAGTTTTTGCAGTTCCTCAAAATTAAAGTTTTAAATACCTGTAGATGATCCAGGGATCAGACTCTGTTACCATCAGGTCTTATTCACAGTATTCCCCTGTAGGAGGAATCACTCTTGAACATAAAAAGTTTAACTCAAACACAGGCCCAAATCAAATGTCATACTGGCACATCCATAGGTTGGGTTACAGTTTTTGAGCTGATCAGGACATTGTGCATGGGTCCATCCCTGTCATGAGCTGATACAGATCTGCTGGTTTAAAAACCTGTAACAACTGAGAAGCATCAAAATGATTCTGAATTTTAGAGTCTAGGTGTGTTCCTTTCCAGGCTGCTGGAAGCAAGGCAAATTGCAGATGATCCCCCTTTGCAATGTACTTTCATTCTTCTCCACCCTTTCTGTAGCATGGAGAAACCTGTTTCCTTTCCGGACTATCCTTGAAGAATAAGGATGAAGTTAAGTAGTAACCTAAAAGGCAGGAAGAGAGAGTTGGCTGTTTATTCTCCATCTATCATCTTTCAGGTGGCTTTTTATAACCCCCTCTAACTCAGACAGGATAAACCATCCTTGAATTAGCACACGGCTGTTCGTGCAGGGACAATACAAATGTGAAAGCAGAGTTCTTTTACAGAACAGGACCTCCAGGAGTGCGTGGACAAGTATTTTTACCAATGTTCAGTGTTGCAACTTAGGTGTCAGTGAACATTTTGAAGAGCATCTTTGTCATGGCTCTGCACACTCATGCTGTGTTGCTTGGTGCAGAGGAGGTAAGTTGTACTGGCAACAGAAATGCTACATTCATGTTGGAAAACAAATGCAGTGGAGATAAGTGAGGGAATCTGTTCAAAATTCCTTTTCTCTTGTGTGAGAAGAAAGGGAAGAGGCAAGGGAGGAACCTTGTGCAATGAAAAGACATCTTGTACCAAGCTGGCTACAGATAGAAAGACAGACATTTAAAAGGCTAGTGTAAGGTGCATTTGAGATAAATTGAAGAACAGTTCAAATTCATTTTTCAAGGTTAATTGCACACAGTGTTTTTTTCTTTTTTTTTCTTTTTGTTTTTAAATTTATTTTCTTTTTTTTTAGTAAAAGCTGTTTTATCTCTTGTATTTGAATCTTCTCAAAATGTGCTATACAAAGCCAGTTCATTTCTTGCTTTTAAGAAGAAGGGCTATTGGACTCAACACTGGAGGTGGATTTTCCTTAAGTTCATGTTCATTCCACTCTTTTTACTGGATTTTTATCTGTGTATCTGGGTGAGCTGGAGCACCTGTGCTGTGAAGAGAGAACGTGCTCCCACTTCTTCGATTCCTCCTGATCACACTGGAGCTGAGAGCTGTGTAAAGTGGCAGCAGATTTTGATGTCCCACTGCCCTTGTCAGTCTGGATGTACAGGAAAATAACAGCCAAGCTGTGTATGCTCTGTGTAACTCCTGCAGAGATAAAGAGAAGGGGCTACTTCAGCAATTACACTGGAAGTCACCTCAAAAATGAGTAACGTCTCCACGGCTCCCAGCCCCAGAGGCTCCATATGGACTCATCCAGCTGAGCATCTGTGGAGTTTTGGCTCTGGTTCAAGAGGCAGAACTGCTATTCACATGTGTGTTGCTGGAGCTCCATTTCTGCCCCCTCCCCCATGCCCATGAGCCATCCCAGCATCCATGGCCATGAAGTTTTAACACGGGCTTGCTGCAGATGAAAGATGGATGTCAGCCCCAGCAGGTCAATATAATCCCCTAAAAAACATCCATTTGTGTTGGCAAGAAAGCCTCTAGGGAATATATCTTCTGAAAATACAACAATTAAAAGAAATGGTCGGGTTAATTGCCCTCAATTGAAGGGAGAAATACTTCTTGTAGCAGAAAAATAAGCACTTAAAAATGCTTGGCCAGCAAAGGACAATTATCCTGTTGGTGATGTGCAAGTACAGAGGGCAGTTAATCCTTTTTAAATCACTCTTGCAGTCAGGAGAGTGATGGGGAACTGCCACCAGGATGGCTCTTGCTCTGGTACAGTCAGGAAGATTTTGGTGGTGGTTGGGACCAAGCTTGCAGGGCACAACCCCTCCTTTCCTCGTCCTGACTTCTCACCAGGAATTTTCAGCTGGTAACAAGGCGCTGTCTTCCACTCTTACAGGCCTGCAGAGGCAGCCTGGGGCCTAAGTGTGAAGAGGGGAATTACTGCCTTCCTCCCAAAAGGCTGTCTGTAATTCGCAATCTGCTTCCAAGGTTTAGCTGACAGTGCTCTGTTGTTTCGGGAGCGGAGCTGCCCTGCACACCGCCTGCTTTCGGTGGCAGCACCGGCCTCAACAGGAGGAGCTGTTCCTCCTGTCTAAGGAAATACGCAGGCGTGGCTGAAATGCGTGCAGAATACACCGGCTGAGGAAAACAAAGCTGTTTCTCTGGTCTTTCCCCCACTGGTACGTCTTAAACATGGAGTCACAATTGATTTTTTTTTTTTTTAACCTTAGTTCCCTTAAGAAGATGAAAGGAGAGTGAACTGATTTGTGAGTGGTACAAAATTTGCAGTTTCCTAAATTTATTCAGAAGCCTTCAAAACCAACCCATCCTGGGATTTGTCTACAGCAGGAACCAAACCACCTGCTTAGATTTTGTTTAACTTGCATGAGTAAAACACTTCAAACTCGCTTATGTGTTACANGATGAAAGGAGAGTGAACTGATTTGTGAGTGGTACAAAATTTGCAGTTTCCTAAATTTACCCAGAAGCCTTCAAAACCAACCCATCCTGGGATTTGTCTACAGCAGGAACCAAACCACCTGCTTAGATTTTGTTTAACTTGCATGAGTAAAACACTTCAAACTCGCTTATGTGTTACAGAAGACGGAAGGGAAGAAAAGCTTGAGCACCGACACGCTTCCCCACTGCCCCCCTTTCCCTGTAAATGTAAAGACCTGAATTCAAATGCTCGTGTGCAGGGAAGCCTCCCAGTTTTGTCTCCTTTAAGGAGCACTGCCAACCACTGAAGCGCTGCCTGGAGCATGGGATGCAGGCATTACCTCATCACCACGCGGCGTTATTGGCTGGAGATAACGGGAGGTGGGCTGCTGGTGCCACCCCCTCGGTGCGAGCTGGCCTTCCTCATTATCTCTTTCTCTTTATTTCAAAGCAACTGACCCTTTTTAATGGATGTCACCTACAGGGACAGCCTGGTCTTGTATGGAAGCGTCCTATAAAACAAAGAAGGACTAGCCCAAGTGAGATCATAACGAGATTGAACGAGATCAATAGAAACAATTTTGAAATAAATACTCTTTAAAAGCAATTGTGTATTCAATATGGTAGTTTTACTCATCCTTTTGAAATTACTGTTAAATCCTGCAGACCAGCTCTAAAAATTATGCGGTTATTAGAATCCATAGGGCTTCTTGATTTTAATTCTTTTTATCAAGTCTCTGTATGCTTCCTAAGGCTAAATTATGTCATTTTTATTCAGGACCACCCTCTGTCATTGGTTTTCAGAAAAGTCATCATTGATTGCAGAGAGTGTGAAAAGTCTGGTGATATTATTACTTACCTCTTGTGAGGACCTGGCTTTTCAGTCACTGAGAACATATTGCCAACATATTGTTGGGACACACCAGGAAATTAGAATTTCAGTGCTAAGGTAAATCCCAAAATACTTTTTGAGGGACAAAGTTATCATTCCTTTTACAAACAAAGAGAGCAAGAGCAGTTAAAGTCACCTGTAAACGTGATATCTGCATGAAAGTGGCAGAATCAGGACTAGAGGCATTGTGTGATTCCAAGCAATGCTCTTGCCACTGGCCTTGGTTTTCACTTAGATCTCACAGCTGTGAAATTCCTTTTGGCAATTACAGCAATTCAGTGTAAATTAAGCAAGGATCTCGAGGTTTATCTTTTGGTGAATAACATGGCCAGGTGCAGACACAGTTCCAAGAACCTGTTCAACATCTGTGCATTACAAAGCTGTATGCCATGTGTGCTGCAAAAGGCCTTTAATCCTTTATTTCCTTTATGGTGGGTATTAATAGGGGGCTGAGTTCTGTCTTTGTCTCTCTGATGTTGTTTCCTTTGTTTCCTTTTAGGAGCAGCACAAGAGGATAGAGAGCAGACAAACTGCAATATCCTGGTAATTAACTACCTCAGCAGTATAGTGGCATCACGGCAGTGGTAATGCTAAGTAACAATTTGCATACATTAGTTTTCGTGGTCCAGGAAAGCAATTTCTGTAGCATCTGAAAGATAAATAAGGAGGAAGAAAGGGAGAGAGGAAAGGTTGAGCTGGGGTCAATATAGGATTGTAATTGAGATTGCATTCTGAGAGAGAACGAGTGAGGCTCTGAAAGTGCTCGGACCCTTGTTAACTGAGTGTAATCCTACCTGAAGCAGTTAGCTGACAAAGCCGATCCAGTTTGGAGAGATATTTCAGCACCTTTAGGACCTTTAGGATTTCAACCAGCACTGTAGGTGCAGACTGTCTCAGCTGTGCCAAAGTCATGGGCCTGCATTTGCAGAACTTGTGATGCTGCACAGGCACTGCACCCTCCCTGCACTGATGCCTGGCTTGTGAATTCAATTCCTGAGCAGAAGAGAAGACCCCCAAAACCTGTCACCGTGTCAGATGATCATGTACTAGCAGTGTTTTCATTGGAGAAACAGAAGCTTTGGCAGTGAAAATTTATCTTTGTTAAGCTCCTTTGTGTCCTGAGGTCCTTTACACTTCAGGGCTGTTCGAAGAGGCGTCAATAGACTCCTGGACATTAAGAGATACAATCACAGAATCATAGACTGGTTTGGAGTGGAGGGGGCATTAAAGAGCATCTGTTTTCAACCCCTCCATGGGGAGGGATGCCACCCACTGCACCAGGTTGCTTGAAGTCCCATCCAGCCTGTTCTTGAACACTTCCAGGAATGGGGCATCCACAAATCTTCCAGGTGCTCTTGGATCTGGGGTACAATGAAATAATCCATTGCCAGGGCTGGTTGCAGGTAGGGAGAGAGGCTCTAGCTGCAGCTGCTGTGCTGCTGAGCCTCAGCAGAGAAAAACAACGTAAAGCTCCTGCACAGGCAAACCCAAAAGCTTTATTTCTTTTTCATCTAAACTGCTGGGCGGTGACAGTGATGCTACCCAGTGGTTGTTGCAGCAGTTTGGTTTTAACACTCAGATCAGGAGGAGCCCATCATCTGGCAGGTAGTATGGGATGGAGTACCTCAAGCTAGGTTCAGATCAGTGGCAACCTGTAACCTCTGTGTTAGCTATGAAGATCTTTCTCCATACTTATATTTGTGTGACCTGGCAGCATGTATTCCTTAAATTCTCTTTTTGTTCTTTTTTGTTGATTTACTCTGTGACTTTGGGAAAATCACTTAACATCTGTGTGCCAGAATTTATGTACCCATAACATGGGTGTATTGTTAAACAGCTTTCTCAGAGGGACATTGAGAGGTTTAATGAATTCATGCCTGCAAAGTAATTTATTATTTCAGATGAAAATTGTTAGAGATGTGCAAAGCGCATTATAGTTAAAACCGAGAGGATACAAAAGAATAATAATCAAAAGGCCCTGAAGATGCTGATCACTCTAAAGGGAGAATATTTATAATTGAAGTTACTAATAAAAACATCAACCACTGTGTATCAAAGTAAGATTTTTCAGCCATATAACATTAGTTAAAATTAAGCTATTTATTATTCTGCTTAGTATTTCCATTCTCATTGCATAGAAAGAAAATCTATTAAACTGATCTAACCTGGATTTATATCAAAAGGACATCAGTGTTTGCCCAAAATACGTCAGAAGAGCGCAAAGCCGTGGCATGTTTGTTTGTATGGCTACCTTTACTGACAGCAGAAATCTATAGGATGACTTACCTGAGTGAGTCCAGAGGCTTTTGTAGAATCAGGGCTTTGATGTGAAGGGCTTGAAAAATTGTCTTCTTGCCACAAACAATAAAGTCCACAAAGAATTAAGTCCACACAGAGTACCAAATCCTTGGAAAGAAATTGTGTGGCATGTGCCAAAGCCTTTTCAGCAACAAAGATTTCATTCTGTAACACAGAAAACAGGGATTAGTGTGACCTTCTACACCTCCATAAAACAGGTTGGCTCTGCACATGTCCAGGCAAAAGCTGAGGAGAGGAAGGCAAGAACTCTTGTGAGGTATTTCAGAGAAAGCTGATGGAGAAAAGGCAGGGCAAAACTGCACAAGAACAAGAAAGAATGGAATTTGCATTCTGTCCATCAGGATACAATCCTTTTGTGTTTGTAAACGTTTGGGGTTTGCTCAAGATACAATCCTTTTTTGTCTTGAGCCAAAATCCCAAAACCTTTGGATCCCAAAAGCAGGACCAAGACTATTTAAGGCTTGCACCAATTTGTTCAATTGTAAACCCTGTAAAACATAATCTTTGCTGTGCAGCCTGTGTCCCCCTGCAGGCAGCTGGTCCCTTGGCAGGGAGGGTGCCTGCTAGGAGGTCAGTGCAAGCTGGGCAGGAGCTGTAAGCTCACCTGCCTTTCAGAGGGGGACAAATCCTCAGACAGTTGAAGTGGTCATTGGTTTCTGTGCTTCATGTAGAGCTAATATCAAATGAAGGGCTGTGGAATCTTTTAAATAAAAGTGGTTTTCCTGTTATGAGACAAATTATGAATGATTTGCCTTCAGAAGTCAATGCTGAACCAGGGGAGAAGAGACAAGACAGTATTTTGATTATTTGGAAAGGTAAGGCCATAAGTTGGACTTTGAATTTCAGTTTCCTAGACGTATTTATGATGGCTCTCATGTGGGGGAAGAAATGAACAATTTTTACTGTACTTTAGAAACTGAGTTTATTTTCATGGAGCTGTACTGGGTCTCTGCTGAGATGAATCTCAGAAGCTGCCTGTTCTGAGCATGGCAAGCCTGAAGGGCCTCTGGTAACCTTTTGGATTCTGGCTGACACCAGACTGAGTTTTGAGAGCACTCTGGCCTCAGCTTCCCATTTTGCAGCAGGGGAACTCAAGCGGTGCTGGTCTTGGGACAGCAAACATCCAAAGCCTTGCTCCTGTAAGCCGATTCCTGGTTCATCCTCACATGACCATGAGCTCCCAGAAAAGTCAATCACACAGAGTGTCCAATTTAGGGAGGACTGTAGATACTCTACAGCTCTTTACGTCCTTGGACATTGTGCTTTGATGAAGTATACATTTTAGGGACTTAACAGGGAATGAGAAAGAAAGGGATAATCCCTCTCTATTGAAAAGACAAAAGGGGAAATGTAGGAAGTATTCCAGCCCTCAGCCACAAAAATACCTCAATGTATTAGTCATCTGAGTGACTGCAACATGTTCTGACGGTCCTAATGCCAAATATGTGACCGAAATACCGAGGAAACCAAGTGTCCATAGTCTTTTTAGCAATGAGTAACACCTCAGATATATTCTTTGAAAAAGCCCATTTTGTGTTAGGTAGTTTGGGGTTCAAATGTTTACAAACCCAAACTCTGACTTTATCTGCACTCTGGGCTGCATTTGTGGGTCTTAACAGTGTCTGCATTTCTGGAGTGGTACAGAAAGCCTCAGCCTCAGTGCTGTGAAAGTAAATGTGTGGGTGCCTTCACTCAGAGCAACTTCACAAAATAAGAGGTTTTCTTAATGCTGTGGGCAGGTCTCATCCAGCTGTGAAGTTGGGACTGTGTTGCATGAAGCAGTTCATACTTTTAAACAAATGAAATGATCTGAGGGAAAGAAGGAATAATCTTCCCATTAAATCTGTTCCTGCCTAGTGCATTTCAGATATTTAGCACTCAGATTTTTTTTTTCCTGTGATATGGACAGATTAAAAAAAAAAAAAAAGTGTGTGGCAACTGGATATAATTCTTCACTTAAATTATGCAAAGTATATTGCAAAGGTGAGAAAATGCTCCTTTCTCCTATTCTCAAAAACATAAATGATACAAAGGCAAAAGTCATGCAGGTGGCTGAAAAAAGTGATGGAAGAAGTGTTCCTATTTAGTTCTTATGTTCTCTGTGTCTCAGCTTGCTTCCCTGCTAATTGTTAGTCTTGTACTGTGCCAAAGGAGGGAACTTTGGAAAAGACACCAAAGTATATAGCATTATGAGAAGTGATCATAAATATCTTTGTAGTGTTACACATAGTTCTTGCTTGGAGACATCTGAATTATCAGGAGTTAGTGCTCACTACATTGAATGTTTACTTTTTTTTAGCATTCCAAGTTGTCAATAAAACAGTTATATATATACACATATGTAGGTATGTATGTATGTATCTCATATGCTGGCTGTGGAGAATTACAGATTTTAAACCAAAAAGGACCATGAAATATTCTGGGTTTGATTTCTTCCCTATAAAAGGCCCCTAAACTGAATCCAGTTACTTGCATACTGATTTCAGTAACTTCTGTTTCGTTAATGCAAAACTGATCCTCATCTGAGGATGTCAAGTATGTAGGAATTGCTATTTCCTTTGATAGCTCATTCCATGCATTTTTGTCCCTTACTGGAGAGACTAGGGATGAGGCTGGTAAGAGGAAAGACTGAAAATAAGGTTTATTTATACCTAAACACATAAAATTTTAATGTCTGTCCATTTACTCTCGAGTTTTTCTAGCTTCTCATTTATCCCAGGAAAATAATTTCTGTATACTTTTTCAAATAAGTTCTTGATGTTTGTCCCTTTATCTGGACGTCCTTGTTCTAAGAAAACTGATCTTCTTTTTCCCAGTGTAACACATTTTCCCTAGCCAAATGAAAACTTTTCTGGATACTTTATACCTCTTTTTCAATTTTCAAGTATCTTTTTTAAAACTTAGATTTGACCACACTATTCTAGTATTGGTCTTGCCAGTCTCATGTGCTCAAAGAAATTGTTCATCTGCTCACTCCAGTCCTCTTGTACAGGGTTAAGAACAATGGAAATGAAATGAAAAAATTTAATTCCAAATATAGCTGACTGTTTGGAATTATGTGGAGTGGATTTCTCAAAGTAGAAGATGAAAATATAGCGGATAAGTAAAGGAAACAAGACAAGAGCCTGAAAATAGCCAACTGGTCTAGAATAGCTCTGAGAATAGCTTGCCTCCCATATCTCTGAAGCTATTCTTAGGCTGGTCATTTACTGCATGAACTCTTAGTGTACCTCTCTCAACAATGTCTCAGTTAAGGAGCTTTAAGTGAAGTTTGGATAAAACAGAGTCTACTCCTGTTGTAGCTCTGTGCTTTCTGTATCTGCATCTCCACTGGGATTTATGTTCATGTGCATGTCATGGCAGAGCTGCTGGTTGCTCCAGTTATCCAATCTTTCATCTTCCCACTGATCTGTGAAGTACATGGGTGGAGCTTTCCTTTCCATTTGGAGGAGATGTTGAGTCATGAATGCGTCTTACTAATTTTACAACAGCATCGCATATAACGAAACACTATTATTTCATCACACTTACAGTGATCCACCTATGTTACTCTTCTAAGTGTGAATAACAAAGAACTCGAGGATTACAAGAAATAGCTGCAATCAGATATCTGAAGACATTTTAAAAAGTTGGATTTCTTCTGTCTGAAAACAAGACTGGCCAAACTGATATTGATCAGCCAAATTTCCAGCAGAAATTTTGGCAAACCCTTGAGATTCTGGTAACTTCACTGAGATGCTTAAAGAGAAGCAGAGACCTTCTGAGTCAAAAACCCTCAGAGACAATGATGAGAACATTTCATTACTTAATTAAAAGTGGGGTAAAACAAAGCTGAATTATGAAAAGTCATCAGAAGGCAAAAAAATTCTAAAGTCTGAAAAAGGCAAAATTGAAACTGAACACATATCTAATTATAAATTCTTAGTTTTATAAAAGTAGAGTGGATTTCTACAATCGGCTGGTGGACCATTCCTTCTCCCACTGTGGTCAATAGAAAAGACTTCAGGGAAAATTAAAACTGGGGTCATTTTAATGTCCCCACAGTTTGTATATATACATACATACATACATACATATATCTGTATATCTAGATGGTTTTCAAGGCTGGGCAAAACACAGTTCAAAAGCAAAGTAAAATCAATCACAGAGTTCTAGCCATCTTTTCTTGTCTCTCAATTTTACTGATTCTTTGCAGACTCCCTAGCCATATCCCTAGCTCTAGAGCAGGAGAATGAGGGCTATTAGCCAATTGGGCTATTGTTTACTACAATCTGTAGTGGGAGTGATGGCAGCTGTTGATGGTAGTTTTTCATTAACAGTTAAGTAAAGCCAATAAATGTTGTAATACCCCGTGCAATGGCAGATGGTGAGCTACAGAAAGACTTTCTACCTCAACCAGTGTTCATCTTCACTTTGAAACACCATTTAAAAAGAAAAGAGTTTTAAAAAGGACCACCTCTTCTGCTGCCTTATTCCCACATAAATTTTATGTGTCTGGAAATGTAGTCCAAATACAAACTGCTACAATAAAACAAGCTGCTTGTAATAAAAAGGAGGAGAAAATATCCACTTCCATTTACAATTTGACTGTTACCTACAGTGCCATTTCCAACCTATTTTATGGTCTTTTCCTTTGCAGAATTGAGTGGGTGCCTACATTCAGAATTAAGCATCAGCCCATGTTGAACCTCAAAATTTTACAGCTTTCTATTCCAGAATCAGCAGTGTAGGTTAGGGTAGAAATGCTCTTTCCACAATGTTCTTCATGTCCCTCTTGGCAATTCTCCTGAAAATTTGCTCATGTTCCTGGTGAGTTGTCTTTATGCTCTGGATACACCATAGGGGAAAGTGTGACCTAACACAGAGAAGCCTAAGCCTGACTGTTTGAATGGAAATATCTGAAGCAGAAAAGCAATATTTTTTCCTTGAATCCCAGTGGTATTAACCTTTAGGAAAATGTCTCTTTTTATTGCAGCGTTCGTTCTACATGGTCTATGATTACTGGTAGAAAGTTCTTACTGGTATCAACAACTGCACTCTTTTGGATACTATCATCATGGATATTGCACAGCATCTACAGAAGTGCTGTAAATGGTTTCCTAGGCATTTTGTAGTGTCTTGCATATCTAATGATGCTTATGCTTTTCTAGGATTGTAGTTTTTACATTGAAGAAAAAAGAATATAAATAATGGATTGGACCAGAGTACTAAACCTTTAAGTAGTTCCTGAGTCTGTCAGAAGTCCCTGCTGTATTCTGAGTCAGAAGCTAGTGAAAACAGCCGTGCAGGTTTAGGCCCTCCCTGCCAGTAAATAGGTTATCTGATGCCTGAAGCATCAGTGCAGTTTCTGTATGTTATTGCTGTTGTAGACTGGGAGTGATGCAGCACCATATTTCCAAGTGAATGCACGAACTTTGTGAGTCATAGCTATGCTCTGAAGGGAGGGACGGAAACTTCTTTCTGGTTTATCTGTTCTGCTGTGACTAGAAGTCAAAGCAAAACAATAAAAAGGTAAAGTTAAGGTCTGTTAAATCAATATATCTGGTAAATTATAAACTCTTCTTATTTATTATTTTCTGTAAGGGAAGTGATGAGAAATCTGAAGGGAGTTTTCCACGGGGGATACTGGAATGCTTATTTTCCATTCCAAGTGGTTGCAGCATCAGTGAGAGCAGAGTGGTGTCTGCCCTTGCATGTAATTGCAAACAAAATCTCTGCAATCCCAAATCAAAAGGGAACTCCCACAGACACTTTAAACATCTCTTTGGGAGCTACCTGTGCTGCACGGGCAAGCGGTTACGAGCATCTGCATTCAACCATCAGGAGACCTGTGACTGCAGCCCAGGACACTGTAGAGGGGGCTCTGAAATATAGCACTTGGACCCAGACTGGAGAACAGCCCAGGCTGTAGGAGATTCCCATCTTTGACTCAGATCTAGACTTCTCAGTCTTTTCATATTGAGAAAACACTGACAGTTCTATCATTTCCCATAGAACTACATGTGACCCTCCTATGTGAAGAACTCCTTACAACTGACATTGGTGGAATGGATCTTAAGGAAGGATCACTCTCCTCTGTGGTGCCATGGATTCCTTCTCCTGTAGAGCTTGTGGTCTCCTCCTCATGGGGAACTTCTCAGTTAAACCTAGGAAACAGCACCAGACACCCTCAGCAGGTGCAGCAGCTCTCTCAGGCTCTTCTGTGTGTCCAGCCCCGCACAAGGGGAACAGCTCAGGTCTGACCAGGCACGTGAAGCCAGAGGATGCTCTGGTCCCTGCCAGTGCAGCCATCCTGTCGCAGCTCACTGGCATGTGGAAGGAGCTGTGCTGCTCTGAACCCGTGCAGAGCTCGGACCTTTATAAAGAGCCTCGGTGCAATTCCTCTTGCATGGCTTTTGATTTGGCTGGGAGTGACGGGGAGAAGGGGAAGGGGCTGCCCCTTTTGTTGTTTCCTCAGCTGGGGACTTCCAGTGTGTCATTTTCTTCTGTGCATCTTAAGCCTCCAATCAGGATCAATTATGATAGTACACTATGTAAATATTAAAGACAATTGCAGAGCTTTAATTAAAGCCAACTCTGTTTCTTTTCCCCCCTCCCTCCCTCACTCCTCTCGACTTAGTCAGGAACACAATAAACTTAATCAGCTGCCTCAAATTATGCATGCATTAGCCCGTGAGATTCAGCAGGGCCAGGCTTCTCAAGGACAAAGAAATATACTGAGCTCCAGCACCTCACTTTGTTTTCTCCAGCCATCTTTTGTGGTGTGTCATGGGAAAAATTCTAATGAGTCTCTCCATGCTGCTGGAGAAATTCCTGTCAGGCACAAGCCAGTTGCTCTCTTTCTACTCCTTGTTTTCCTGCTACAAATTTTCTGTTACCCACCCCTCTAATGAAGAAGAAAAGTTGCATCAGGACAGAGTGCACTAGCCCTGACTGCTGACAATATGTCACCGTTTTGTTTTTCTGGAGTTGATTTTCCCCCCTTCTCACACAACTTGAAGCTTTTTGGCACTGCAGCACACTGACGAACACGTTTGCATCTCCAAAACAGTTTCTTTGCATCTACTGGCACTGTGCATGGATTTGATTGTGTTTGCCACATAATATTTTTTAAAATGTGTTATCAAGCTGAGGATATGGTACAAAGTCTTCTGCTTCTAGGAAAATTTCTGGCACAGTGGAGATGAAGAATTTGCTCACTCTCCCTTCCTCCAAATCTTCCAACTAGCAAAACTGCTTAAATTAGCAAAGCTTCAGGAAGGAGACGCACACTGTCCTGACTTATCTTTAGGAGGAGAGGCTGAACACTAACACGGGCGGGGGGATGTTAGATTTTTTTTTTTTCCATCTCTATGCTGTGGATTTGAAGACAAAATTATTTTCATCCCTGGGTTTGGGGGTCTTTCTTCTATAACCCGTACGGCTCCGCTTTGTTCTCCCTGATAGTTTCGAAGGTGAGCATGCTTCGGATTCGCCTGGTTCTGCGGGTGTGAACAAAGGAATCATTTCCTGATGCTGGGTTCAGAACCGGCTGTATGCCCGCTGCATCTGCCTGCAGGGAGAGCAGGGACAAGGAGAGGTCGAGGAGAGGGGGCAGCTGGGGACTGTGGCCATGGTGTCCTGCTGGGCTGCCAGAGCCACTTGGAAGCAGGAGCTGGTGCTCTGGGCTCTGGGCGTACATCCTCGAGCTCGGCTGTGGTTTTCAGCATGTGCTGCATGGTTGTGGCAGGAAGCTGCTCTGAACAAATGGCTGTGTGTGTTCTTGTTTGCTCATTGACAGGATAATAACTCGCCGCTCTTTGCGTTAGGGGCAAGAGCCCTGAAAATGCAGCTTTCTGGAAACATTTGTGCTTATTTATGTTAGTGTGTCAGTCTCGATTTAAGAAGGCAAAACAAAAATAGAAATTTTGCCTGGTCTCTGGCTGGCTTGCTCACCAGTCACACGGAGCTGAACAACAGCCAGCCTCAGTTGTGTGCCCAGTCTGGGAAAGCACCAACAGGAAATGAGGATGTAATCTGAAGCATGACATCACCTCATCAAGAGAACCAGCACCCCTGCTTTATTTCTCCAGATCAAACACAGATATTTACATATCTAAATTGAAGCTGTTTGCCAAGATAAGAATTAAATCTGTACCATTTAACACCCTATCTAAGACATTGTCCACTATTTATTTTAGAAAATAAATATGTGGCTTTCTAGCACAGCCCTCTGCCCATGGATGATGAAGGGTAGGACTGCCCCTCCTCTGAGTGCAGGGAACCATCCAAGAGCTGGACCATTTCAAGAGATCACATCAGGAAGGGAATCCAGCTTTGGAGCAGCCCAAGGGAGAAAGGAAAAAAAATCTTTGTTTGCCATCCAGGCAAATCAGCTTGTGTCCACCAAGGTGTAATTCAGAGGGGCTTCCCATACAAATCTGAGAATTTGAGATCTTATTTTCATTGTGTCCTACTCAGGGTTTTGGTTTCACTGCCAACATGGTCTTAATTTTAATGTAGATTAGCTCATTTCAGTTTCCCGAGGTCAGTTAGGTGTCAGGTGCATTCCACTAGTTTGGGACACAAGGCTTACTTTATTTACCTATCTAACAACAAAATCTAAAGGTGCCTAGGCCCCATGCAGATTTTAAGTAATGTAGATGTGGCTTACTTATTATTTCATTCTAATGCTTCTGTTTTTTCTAGTGAAGGCACAACATTTGGCTTTTTACTGCCTCAACTATGCAACAATATACTATGAATATACTAATTACTGACAGACAATGGATTTATTCTTTTAGTTGCACCTTAAGTCCCAACTTTCTGAGCCCATAAAATCTGTGTTCAGTAGGATATGTATTGCCCATCCTTTGCCATAATATACCAAGGCGTATTACATTCCTCAGCAGAAAATACTGAAAATGAGAACAAGTGAAGAAATGAATTTTCAATCAGAAGTGAATTGAATCCTTAAAATTAGGGAGACTAAGATGATTTTAAACATAGCATGAGTAGGAAATTATTTATTAATTTACCCTACAAGTGACCTTCTTCCTCTTAAGCCTAGAACAAATAAAAATACAATGGCTGCTAAGTGTTTTGACAATCTCATCTCCATATTTTAAGGATCTGCCATTCAGCATTTACATTTAATCTTCTGTTTCAGAGGAAAGGTACCCTTTGTTCTGGCTGGGTCCCTTTGTTGATAGAGAAGTCTTCAGAATTCAGTGATAAATAAGAGAAAGAAAGTCTCAATAATAAAGTTGCAAACATTTAGACCTTGGCAATGCCTGCTTGCCTGTTGTGTAATGTATTAAACTGTTATTTGTTTGGAGTTTTAATGCTCAGCTTTCCCTAGCAGGGCTAATGCAAGGAAAACCTGAAGGATTTGACTTTGTTGTGATAAGCCAAAATCTCCACTGAAGGAAATGAAATGAATTTCCTGAATCTCTGGACAAAAGTCACCACTAAAGCTGAAGTACAGTTTTGTTAAAGAGGCCTATTGAGCAAAGGCAATGGAGAATTGTCCAGTGTACTACTGCACCACTAGAACGTAAAAGTTCTCTGCATGCTACTAAATATCCAGTCTTGTGGAGCAGGTCTTCAGTATCCCAGGTGAAGGTAATGGGAAGCAGCTTCCTCATAGGGAGATTGCAATAGCACTGCAGATGCAAAGGGAGGCATGGGGCCTGAGCAATAGGGCTACAGAGAAGGAAAAAAGACTTCTCTTATGTGCCTGTGAAAGCAATAAAGACAACAAGCTGGTGTATGACAACCAAAATCCTCAAAACAGTTTAGTGGAGTGACAAAGATTGTTTAGAAAAAGGCAAAGTCAATGCCAGATCTGCATCTAACAGCCTCTGTTATGCAGAGGGTCACTGAATAGTAAACAGGAATGCACCAGATACTAGTAAAATACTGTGTATATACAGTTAATGTTAACTCTGATATATGGTAAACAAAATAACTATCACAAGACATTGTAATTTGCAGAAAAGCCCTCCAGAGTGGAAGAAATAGGGTAGCAGAAGGAGTGCAAGAGAGGTATAATTTTATTACTGTGATCACAAGGCATAGTGATGGTGAGGGAAGAAAGAGAGAAAGGAGAAAGGAAAAAGTGTCTGAAGTGTTCAAGTAGTTCTTGCTAGGTCCTAACATCAAACCCCTACAAAACTAGGGCAAAATGCCCTTTTATTCATCAAAGTACTTCGCCTTGCTGCTCCACACTGGTGAGAAAAGTATGTAAAGTTAGTGGCACTGTCAGAGACATGAGGAATTCTCTTCTTTCTGCACTTCCACAAAAAAGAAGGTAAGAGACACATCATTAACAATTTATTTGGTGCTAGTCCTGGTATACTATTTCTGCTGGGGAGGAGGCAGGGAAGAATTAAGAAAAAAGGGCAAAAGAAGGAAAGGAAAATGGTTCTGCTTCAGAAAGGAAGTGTGGGTTGAAGGTTACACTGGGGTGCTGGGCTCTCTGTCTTCCCCACAATAGAAGAGATGGTCTGGCTAGGAGCCAGGTAAGACATTTTGAACAAAAGGCACATTTCAATTGAACATAAGGTTGGATTTTGCCAAAACTTCATGAAAAAGGAAGCTTTTTCTGCAATCAGGAGAACCGGCAAATTTTAACAGCTCCATTTTCTCTGTCTCCATACTCCCATGGCTGTAGTTAGGTTTTAAACAAAAAACATTTCCTGAATTATCTGGTGCTACATCTCAGGTTTTCCTCTACACATCTGGTGCTGATAATACAACTCCATCACCTTCACTTTTAAGCTGATAGGATTGCAGATAGTATCATGCCACCAGTCATGGTTAAGCACATCTTGAAGAGTCTTCCTTTTCAGTCACCACAAACTTGGAGCTCCAGATGTGGTCTGTCTTTAAGTTAGGACTTTCTGTTCCTTTTGTACTGTTCACACACCTATGGTCAAAACAATTACCAATGACCTGATGCAGAGTTTCAACTTCTTACTGGTTTTAATTTCTCTGTTGCGGAGATATAAATGCAAACCATAATGGCCTCTCATACTCACGTGGAGGAGATGTAACATTTGCAGGTTGTGAATTAGTTTTCCTAATGCTATGTTGCAGTTTTACAGAATGGGAAGAAAATTTTAGCTCTTCCTTATGCAACAAACTACCTCTTTTTTTTCTTTCTCTGTTCTTTCATTCTTCTGGCTTTGACTTCGATATGATTTTTGTGGATGGCATACAAAGGTACAAACTTGTGGACTATAGTCCACTTGCAGTTGGACCCTGGAGAGCATAAGGACTGATGGCTTTCAGACTCAAAAACTGAGTGCCAATAGGGAGACATCAAGATTTCTAGGGGAAAGTAACCAATATGAGCACTCACATATGTTTGTATTTTTAAAATGCAAATGATTGTGGTAAAGGTGTGACATAGAGTCGCAAGAAACAAAGAACTGATTCTTGAGGTCAGTCTTGATTCTGATACTGCTTCTGTTGGGGAATTGCAACTACAGGCCTCCAGGCCACAAAGGGTGTCTTTTCTTATCCAGCTAGTTTCATTGTTGGCCAGGTTTTTAGGTTTTTGGTTCACAAATACACTACATGTATGCTGAGTAACCTAGCTGAACAGTTGGCTCATCAATATTTATATGGGAGACCTTTATAAATAACACATCAGATTTACACACAGAGGTTTGTTAAACTTACAATTATGACTTCCACCGCCAGCCCCAAGAGCTTGCCTTTGCTTTGGAGACGGCTGATAGAGGCAAGTTTGTACACTGGTCAGAGGAAAAGAAGACCCAAGAACCTTTATTGGTTTTTACATCTGTAAAACCTGCCTTCAGAATTACTCTATTGTGTCACTGCTGTGCTACATGGTTTTCTGTTGCCATTTGGCTGTTTGGAACAAATGAAAATGTTCTAGACAATGGAAAGCCTCCCTGGGTTTTAATGGTGTCAGTAATGAGATAATTATCTTCTGTTACAGTAGAATGTCCCCAGCCAGTACCCCAGTTGCTTATTCATAGAGAATAAATAATACATTGAATTTATTTCACGATTTTATTCAAGTTGATAAAAGCTCTTCTTTTCCCAATGATTTGCAGGTGACTGGGATCTGTCAATATAACTTTTTTTTTTTTTTTTTCTGTATTAAATGGGAATTGCTAATCCCAGGCTGCAATTCTTCCTTTGGAAGAAAGGGTGCAAAGAGCAGCATGGGTATAAATCTGGAGTGGTTGATTAGAAGGCAGCATCATTGTGCCACCTGCAATGGAGCCCTGCTTCTTGGAGTCTTTTCAGCGATGCTGAATTGCAATTTGTGTGTGTGGGATATCATCTTTGCTGTCTCTCTGTCCCTGGCTTGAAACTGATGTGTTAATTCTTGATGACTGCACTAGCACCTCCTGCTGTGTGCAAAGCTGATCAACCTTGCCTGCCCTTCCTGCTGATTTCTATTTAAAGCCTGCTGAGGAACTCAGACACTTATGGTGGAAATGAGGTGGAGGGAAGAGAAAGAAGGAAAAACTCCCTAAGAGTGACTCTAAACCAGGGAGACCTGTCTCACTAGACTCTCTCCTCTGATGAAGAGAAGGGATTTTTTTTTTTTTGAAAAAAACTCCTCTGAAAGCTTCAGGCACTGGGGAGCATGCACTGAGGGAGTCTGCTGGGAGGACAGGGTGCCTGGTGGAGTCACAGTGACCTGATGAGCACTTAACTTGCTGAACCGCCTCCTTGACTGTGTTGTGAGTCCAGCTTCATAAGCATCACCGCAAGACAGGGTTTAAAAGAGGGATTAAAACTCTGTAGATTTTCACTGGGAACTCCTCACAGGTAGCAATCTGAAGTGGGAAGAGATCTATCTCAGAATACTGCCTTCCTCTCATCCTGTCCCTGTGGCTTTCAGAACAGAGGCACATCACACGTGTCATGTGAAACTGAGGCAGACTCCTGTCCTGACATGCAAAAAGGTTGTGTGGTTTGGGAGACAGAGGAATTAGACCTCATGACAAGCAGAATCACCAGGAAGGGGTGAATGTCACCACAGTTTGTCTCAATGAGGTCTTTGATGAAGTGAGAATAATGATAACTTTGACAGTTTAAGGAAATCTGCCTGTCCCGGCAACGTTTCCACTGATGATAGAGCCACTTCTCAGAGCAGATATTGTAAACAACAAGCACAGTTAGCTTGTTCAGTGCCATGTGTCTCACTGGGAGCTTATCCCTTTGGAGCAAAAGATCCTACACAGCCAGTGTGCACCGCTGTAAATAACATTTGGTACATGGGAAAAAAATGAACTTACAGCTGAAGTAGCTTTGATCACTGCTGATTGCTGTGCTGCTAAATGTTGCTTGCTCCAGATCAGAAGCAGCCAACTTTCCAGAGTCTCACAGGCAAGAAAATAAAATGCATAAAGGCAGAAAATCATTGGTTTTATAAGCTACTCAATTTAGCTTTTGGCAGGTATTTTTACAAAAAAACGAATATAGACCTACTATGCAGCACCCAGTATACCTGACTTACTCTTTCACAATTTTAATAACTGTCCAAACATGCATTTTATTATATTCTACTTGCTAATCTTAGTAGCATTGCTATGGCTTATTATTAAAAATAGTTACAATAATAATTCTAAAATTTTACACATAAATACACAAGTTCTGGCCTCAATGGTTATATCTCTACCAGCAAATGAAGCAGGCCAGGGCTCCTTCTGCAGTCCTCACAGTAAGTGGCACAGCTTACAATCGTAGAAACAAACTGTCTTCCCCCAAAAAGGAAAGGACCTCATCAATGGTGAAAATTCCTCAGCATCGAAGCATGCCCTGGCATTGCCTGGAACTGCTGGCACACATCAAACCTGTGCCAATAAACGCATCAGCAGTTAAACAGTGCGGATGCTCTGGTGCCTGTGATGGGATCCATGCCCTGGACCAGTTCAGCTTGCTACTGCAGTTGTGGCCACTGTGACCTAGAGGGCTGCTCATGTCCTGTGGTGATTTTCCCGAGAGGTGGCTCGTGTTCTGCTGTGCACACATAAAGATATGCAAAATGCAGCACCTTTTTGTAGGTGGCCTATGATACAGTAAAACAGTCACAGTAAAGTTGTACTCCCTTGGCTAGCCATGGGAAAATAGAGCTGTCTCTCCTCTTGCCTTTGCCAGCTGGTCCCCAGTTCCTGTGGGGAGGCAGGAACCATCCTGCTCATGCAGTTGGCAAGTCCCTGCAGCTCATGGTAACTGGAAGTCCCTGCCTTCCCTTCTCTGCCTCATGGAGGGCATTTGCACCTTTGGAGAGACACAGCAGCTCCGTGGTGCTTCAGTTGCTCCTTCCCCCTGGCCAGGCTTCCCCAGCTGCCAGGCAGTGGGTGCTGTGTTTCCACTGCAGCACACAGAGGGATGGGGGCTGCTGCCCTGCAAAGCCCAGTCACCCCACCAGCTGGTCCAGCATGGACTGTGGGCTGGACAGGCAGACACAGAAAAGGATGCCTGAAAAGGATACCAAAGAACTGCAGCAAGCTTGGGAAATACATTTTAGCCAAGCCCTGCTGATTCCCATCTACTCCCTACTACATGCCATATGATCTAAAGGGGTGCACAATACAGGAAGCCAAAAAGCAGCAAGATCTTGCTGTGCTTGTCTAACCTGATCATTGCTTCCATTCAAATTACTTTTTTCGTGTTTTATAGAAACTGCCTAGTGAGGTCTGAGGAGCAGCTCAGGGATTTTCTGAGGGATTGATTAAGCAGAATTCATGTCAGGCTTCAGCAGACTTAGCTGTTGTCTCCAATCGTGCCCATTGCGGGGGGTGAGACCCCTTGGCAGGTGCTTCAGGATAACATTGCAGCACAAGCTGCCCAAGTACCTCCTGTTGCAAAAGGAATTCAAGAGGCTGAAGCATGAGTTTTGCAACTTCTGAAAAACAAACTGCTTTCATAGAAGCTGCAGTCTAACTCCGCTGCTTTGAGCCACTGATGAGGATGTGATTTAGAGGGCTGTTTGAGCAGGTACAGAGTAGGTTCTCTGCCAGTTCCAATCTGTATCTCTTTAATGGGTTGGGGACAGAAGGCACTTCTGCTTTCAATCAAGTTAATGAACTCTCATACTGTGCTGGCTGGAGCAGACAAGGGGATACAAATATAGTCCTGTGTCTGCCTTTCTGAGCACTCTACAAATGTTGCAGCATGTTGTATGAGAAATGTGCAACTCTGAGACCAATATACGGGATTCATAATTTAATTTCTTTTCAAAGGCCTATTAATAGTAAATCAAACATCAATTTAACATAACCAGAGCGTGGGTGCCAGCTCTCCCTTTATAGCACAGCATATGCACATCCTCAGTCAGCTTAGTTATTGCAACGGTGGTATTGAAGCTTGAAAGAAAGCTTCCACCAGCATTATGAAGGAGGATGATCCTGCAGGAACTTATTTTTTGCTGAGCTATTTGGAGTTCACAAGACTTAAATTCCATACTAGGCCTAAAACCTTTTTGTTGTCTGCTAAGACTTGATTGTTTGATGCCAAAAGAAAACCTGGAAAAGAACCATGGAAATGGGAAATACCAGTTAAAGAGCTTAGGTCTGTTTGTGCCTTTGTCCCCCTGTTTCCAAGAAACAAAAGATAATGTTCTTGTCAGACAACACCAATGCATCTTAGGGCTGATTAGAAAGTTTTGCTTGTGCTCCTGCTAGACTTGCCCTAAATTGCTGTCATGGTTTAGGAATGGTATTCCCCAATTTAGTGTTCCCACTGAAACACTCCAAACCATGTGCCACTCGCTCACTCCCTCTTTCCCCTGCAGCAGGCTAGAGGGGAGAATTGGAGGCACAAAAGGTAAAGATGACAGGCTGAGAAGAGAGCAATTTGCTGGAGACAGCAATGAAATAAGAAATGGGCAGTCACAGCAACAATATTAATAACAGGGTGTACAAGAAAGGTGAACGATTCCCACATGAGTACCTACCACACAGAAGAGCCCCAACAATACTTGACCATGCCATGCTATCCTGACTGGAACTACCAGTAAAGAGAGTATATTGCTTTTCATTTCCTGGTAACTGATTATATGGTGGAGCCTCCTCAGTATGTGTCAACTTTCCCATCATCAGCCATGATGATAGTCCAAAATTTTTGCCTTCATGATGAATTCCAAGATCCTTGGGCAACTGGGATCATACTTTAGTTCCAGCCTGTGCAGTACAGCAGCACTCAGGGATGGTGTGACTTGGTTCTGGCCACAATAGCCCACTGTCAGTGTCCACTCTCCAATGGACTTATGCACAGACCATATGGACTACTGAAGGGTGAGGGAGCCTTGCTGACCATTCCCTGTCTCTCCAGTTCATGGATCATCTCATGGCTGGGGGGCCCAGAGTCCTGGTTGGTGCAGTACTGTCAACAGTGCACTGCCATGGTAGCAACTGGTTCCTGCTGTTCTTCCACCCTCAGCAGTCCCACGGCAGAAGGGTCCTGTGAGAGAACAGGCAAGGTATTCAGCTGCCTCAAAAGCTGTCCCAAAAGACCAACAATGATCTTGGCTTTTGGGTATCTTTAAAGAGTTTCATTTGAGTAATAAACTGTTGAAATGAGAGTGGCAGGAAACAAGGGAATGTGGTCTAATATCAAGACATAGAGAGGGTAAGTGGTTGGTGGGAGGAAATGGCCAAAGCTAAAGGAGGGATTGGTTCAGTGGTCGCACAGAAAAATAGAAGGGAAAATAATTTTGACTGGGATAAAATGTTGGTTGCCATATGGGGGATATTTTGGAGTATTTTCACAGTGTACTTCACAATATTTTTATTTCTGAATTCACATCAGCATCACCAGAAATGCCTGGTGAGTCTTGTGGAGGCATCAGAAGGAGACGATAATAGAAAACACTTCTCCCTAGCCATTTTTGATAGAAAAAAAGGAAAACTACAGATGACTAAGTGTAAATATAGAAGAATAAAAGAGACCACATGCAGCAGAGAAGGGAACAGAATAGACTCTCAGAAAAATCTGACCCAGGCCTAAGCACTATCTCAGAGTCATGAGGAAACTAGAGCAGGAAACAGCATGAGGTTGCATTATGTTTTTGGTCTGAAACTTATTTATGACTATATCTGTGAATTTGTGTTAGCGACCTTTGCAAAGACTGTGTGCTATGTGCTTCCAGCCAATATGTGAGGTTTGACAAGATAATTGAAAACGGTTCCCCTGTCTCACAGAGCTCAGCTATACATCCATTCCCAGAGCAGAACACCTGCAGAGCAAGTCCACCTAAAGACTACCCTCGACAGAAAATTTCCTCAGCCAGATCCATTTCTCCATCTCTCAGTGGCTGAGCTGGGTTGTGCCTGTCCTGTGCACTCATCACTGTGCATGTACTATCATGTTTATATGCCATGATGTTACAGCACACACCCAGCAAGGGAGGGAACCCTGGTGGTGAGGAAGCATCTGTTGCTGGGGTGGAACACACAGCACAAGTGGTGGGCAGAGAGCTGGAGGTGGCATTGTCTCGAGATTGTCTTTTGTGCCAAGATTTTCCACGGGATATTTTAAGGAGCCCTGATATATAGGGCACAGAGTAGGATGCAAGCAAAGAAACAGCAAAAATTGTGAAAAATAATAGACTGACGAGCGTAGAAATGCTAGCAAGGACTCCTATTCACATGATCTTCTAGTAACTCCTTTATTCTTTCAGATTTACTTTAAAAGCTGTGGTTTCCCTTTCTGTATTGGGGATGGTGTTGCTTTGGTTTTGTATTAGATATGATATATTTTTTATCTCCATATGAAGTAGAATACAGTCCTTTGCCCTAGATCACATGTGGTTTTCTCCTTGCTAGATGGATGGTTATTTTGGTTCCATTCAGCTTGTGCTATATATGTACTTCACCAGGTTTTGTTCTCCCTTAATATTTGTGGGACTGAGATTGGTTTGTTACTCACATATAATACAAACTGACAGGAGCCATAATACGGGAGTATGATTACAGAGAATAATTCATAGTTTTTTTCTTCTAGGCAAACAGATGCAGTTGGAAAGTATGTCTGTTTGCAAGCATGGCTGTCTTTGTTCAGTGCACAGCAAGCCTGAACCGTTGAGGAGTTTTAGCATGTAAGAGGGCTCAGGCAGCTGCTCCGGTCATTTTCAGACTCTCTTTTCTTTCTGCTGAATATATTAAGAATAATACCTTGTTAGAGGGGAAAGCCACATGCTAGAAATAGGAAAATATTAAAGGAATGAACAAAGGAAGGGGATGCTGGTTTTGAACCCTAGTGATCTCCTTTCTTTTTCTATCCAAAATCAAGGATTAAAATATCTGTATTCTCAGAAGGCATTGGAAGCATCGAATATTTTATAAAGCATATTTTAAATTAGTAGGCAAAAAAAAACCAAACAGAAACAAAACCCTACAAATGCGATCTAAGAACCAGAAAAATAATTTTAACTTCTTGGACAGAAAACCAGCCAGATTCAGTGTGACTAAAACTAGATACTAAAACATGTTTCATGATGATGGCCATTTTAGGGACACTGGGGGAAGAGAGAGATTTTTAAATGGAGTCTAAATTTCTTTTTTTTGGTAGTCCTAACCAGATATCTGAAAAAAAAATTATTATATTCAAATCTCTGTTTGAAATTATGAGATGCAGATGCTGTCTTCCCTGTAGGAGCATGTGTGCTCAGGATCCTTACACTCTTCTGCAGAGCTCTTCCTACATCAGTAGAAAAATGGCCAGGTTAGGCACAGGAAAAACCCTTCCAGAGCTGAGGGTTAACACTAAAGATGTGGACATGTGAGAGAGGTTCCAGAGAAGGGCCACAAAGATGACCAAAGGACTGGGAAGCTTGTCATGTGAGCAAAAGCTGAGAGAACTGGGTTTGTTCAGCCTGGAGAAAAGAAGGCTTAGAGGAGACCTAATTGTCATGTTCCACTGTTTAAAGGGTGGCTACAAGCAAGATAGAGACTCTTTTTACAGGGAGTCCCACGAAAAAGACAAGGGGTAATAAGTAAAAGTTCCTCCTGGATATACCCTGATTGGACACAAGAGGAAAATTTTTCACAGTGAGAAAAATCAGCCATTGGAAAAAGCTTCCCAAGGAAGCGATCATTTCCCCAACATTGGAAAGCTCTAGGATTCAGCTGGACAAGGTGCTGGGCTATCTTGTCTAGACTGTGCTTTTGCCTACAAAGGTCGGACCAGAGGATCCTTGAAGTCCCTTCCAACCTGGCAATCTGTGATTCTCTAATTCTGCGATTCTATGGCTCTGTGGTCACGAGTGCTGGGACAGCACGAGAATTTGCTGGTTGCATGTGGTACAAGGGCCCTGTCTACAGAAATTAAGTGTGGATTTCTCACATCAGGGGGAATTGCAATCTAACCTGCATCTTCTCTAGTGGCTTGATAGTTATTTTTGTCTTCTCAGTGACCTCATCTCTTCATTGCTGCCAAATAAAAACAAAGAAGTGTCTTAACTTTTGCTCGTAAAAGACAGGGATGATGAGTTTCACACCCAGACTCTGTAGATGCTCATTCCCTTCACTTTAGAAGCTGTCACTTTAGAAGCTCATAGTTATTGCTGAAAAGGAAATTTGTGAAGCACTTTTTAAATATTCTTGTCAGTTATACAATACTTTTCTTTTAAATGGTGTCTCCACGTATCTCAGCTAGGCCCAGACCTGTGTGAGGCACTTGAAATTGAAATAACCCTATGCATTTGGCTGGACTCTCACATAGGTCCTGCTGAGTTTTTCAGGGGTTACAGTGATCTGGAATGTTTTTTGTTTGTTTGTTTGGGGGTTTTTTTTGTTTTTTTTTTTGGTCTTTTTTCCCCCCCTTTCCTAAAGAAGATGCTAATGCCATGGCTCCTTTACAGCTTTTGGGACTGGAGAAGTTGCAGTCAGTTAATGTGTGCTCATCACCTTGTATTCTTCCTGCAAAGTGCTAAGAACAGTGGGAAATGACTCCTCAGGGGAGAGAGCTGGCAGGGAGGGAGCAGGAGGAAGACTGGTCTCCTCGGACAGGGTCAAAGACACTTTGCTGCCAAACAGTCTTTACCACTGGCATGGATTGCCTTCCTCTCAGCATGCAGCACCCAGCCCTGGACCATGGCTCTTCTTGGTTTTCCCTTTTGGAGGACTTGCTTAGGAAAAAGCCTCCCTTAAGAAAAGGTGTCTGAAGGGCACTGGGAAAGGAGAGCTAGCTGGTGGGCCACTGGAAAGGAAATCCCACTCATGACATGGGATGGCAATACAGGCTTCATATCAGGAAGGCCTATGTGTCAGCTGGATCATGCTGCTTATCCCAGTCACTGGTGCTTGTTCGTGCAATTAACTTCTGCAGATCCAAGAACACGATAGAAGGAAATTGCATACTGTGAAGCCTCAGCTAGGGATAAGGATTAAGTGAAGGTGCAGTAAACTACTTAGCAATGAATGCTATGGCACTTCTTCGTGAGCAAAATATGGGTGGAACAGGCAAGGGCTGGGCATGTTATCGTTTCTGGCATTAGGTTAATTGCCTTGCTGATACTCTGCAAACTGCTGACTGAGTGGCTTTTTGCTGGACTCTGCCCTTGTTGATGCCAGAGGGGAAAGTCTGACTCCCAAATCTAAAAGCCTTGCTGAGAGTAGGAAATCACTGGGAAACGATTGTGAAGATACATGCAGACAAGTCTTTTAAGTATATATGAGGGACATCATTCAGCAAGTGAATGTTAGGGATGGTGTCAGGAGTTAAGTGGGATACTTAGGAGCGTGTGTGAAAGAGAAGGAAGAAAATCAGTGCTGTGCAGGGAGGTGTTCTAGATGCACACACTCCACTGAACTGGGCCCAGCTGTAGCATGGTGCTGCACTGCAATTATGGTGATTCCTATTTTGCCAGGTTTACCCTGTGTGCAGCGTGGGATGTCTACCTACAGCAGCTGCTGAGTGTAAGCCAAAGTGCCAAAGCTATGAATCCATGGGGCATTTCCAAAGCTGCTTAGGAGAATGTGGTACCTTATTCCTTCATCGTGACAGCTCAGTCTGCTCTCTCAAATCAGCTGTCAGAGATTTTCAGGGCAGCCAGGCCTCTACAGAGAAACACATGAGCTAAAGGGAGCTTCTTTACCCTATCTTGTCACTCACCCAGAGAATCAGAAGGCAGCTTTGCTTTCTCTGTTGCTCAGCCATGGATTGGCATCATTTTATTCCAGATAACACAGCCTGACTTTGTTATCACGCCAAGTAAGTGAAATATGAACACCTCTGGGCGGTGAAGAGTATAACATAAGTTCCTGGTGTAGAAAGCACGATAATAATTTGAATTATACAGTTATAGAATTTGGGATTTGAACTCTACTGTTTTAAATAATAGCCTGACCGAGACCCCTCTGCAGCCAGTTTGCAGATGGTAATGAAACACCACTGCAAGGAGCTGTGCTGGGAAAAAATATTGTGGACAATGTGTCTGCCAGTGCTGAAGAACATCTGTGAAGACCACGGGGGAAAAGGCATGCATTACTTGCAAATTTCAGAAGGAGGAAGAAGTACCACTTAGTTGTTTGTGAACATATGCTAAATACTCAGAGGAGGGGCCAGTTCACGGGAGTCTGAACCACCCACACCAAAGCAAAGGGGGAAGTGAGTGACAGGGAAATGTGGAGGGATTTGGGTTTGGGCCAAAACCAAGTGCCAAGCTGGACTTTGGACTGTGCAAGTTCCAACCTGGATCTAAACTAATCAGCTCAAGCCCTTTTCTGGCAAAGAGGTCTATACTCTATCCCTCATAAAATCATGTTCCCCCAGTTGAGCGCCTAGAAACACAAATCTCCTTGAAGGCATGTTTTTATGGAGTTAGTTTTATGGGCTGATGTATATGGAAATCATGTTACAAAATACAGCTATAGAAATGCCCCAAAGGATATTAAAGTTTTGTTCTAGAGGCCCTTTAATGATGACAAGGATCAGATCTAACTCCAGCTCTGCTGAACACAGAAGCGAATCCTGTTTACTGTCAAGAGAAAAGTGTTTTGGCAGAAAGGTCTTACAGAGGTCACATGAGACCAGCTATAAAGTGGCAGGTGACAGCCCCATCAGTGAACATAGTATATCCTTCCTCTCTCCTTAAAACACAGAATTGCCTGCTTTAAAACACACTCATACACACACTAGAAAGGAATCAATTTGATCAGCCAGATGACAAGGTGATTGTTTTGCATTCCTTTTCAGTTTAAAATCATAGGTCGTGTTTCAAGCAAATTCACATGTTCTCCACTATCTGAAAGTAACTGAAAGGCAGGAATTAAAAAGGCTGGTGGTATTTATCCAGCTAATTGTGTACTAATTTAGCAGAGTATAACAGATTTACAGTTTTGGGAGGTAAAGAGAAAGTCTAGAAAAGGGTTTTTTTCCACCCTAAAGAGTGTCTTGCTGAAATATACAGGCAGACCATAAATAAATTTCCCTTTTTTTCTTTTCTTTTTTTTTTTTCTGTCTGAACATGTGAGGAAATTGAGTTATTGAAGAACTCTAGATACCATGATATCTTGCATGTAAGCAATTGAACCTGAATGAGATCAAAACATCACTGTGTCCATATAGAGGGTCACGAATGTCCTTTATTCTGCACCTCTAAATACCATTTATAATGGGACAAAGCGAACCTAAAGCACTGCAGAGAGTCTTGTGTGAGTATTTTTCACCACCTCAAAAGGATTCTCTGTAGAAAATGGCAAGCAGTGCAGGATACAACCTGGGCATATTACGTAGCTTGTCACACAGCAGCCACGAGGCTGGAGACAGAATTGGCAATGATGAAATGCCATGGGTTACTACTTAAAAATTTTATTATTGTCTTCCCCTGTTGAGGAAGATGGGGAGATTAGAGAGGGAAAGGGATGGTTTCCAGGACAGGAGGCTGCATGAGTGCCTGCCTGTGGAGTCTGGTGAGGCTGCAGGGGATCTGGCTTTCTAGTGACACCAAGATGCAGCAGCAGCAATAAAATTAGGTTTATTAATTTGGCAGGGGCCAGAAAGGTCGTGACAGGCTCCAGTGCTCACAAGGTCTCTGCAGGAATTTGAGATGCTTCAGATGCAGGGACCTTGCTAAATCCCTGTGTAAAGGAGCACTTCAACTCAGAAAGCTGGATCCTATTGCCTAAATTTTGATTAATTTTAGGGTTGTGTCCGCTTTTATTGTTCACACTCTTCCTCTTGAAAACCATTGCCCATCTGTACATGTTGAAAGAGAGCATTTATTTGATTGTAATGATTTTCCTCTCCAACAACCATTTATTGACTTACCTTGAATTACAGAATTGGAAAACAGCTGACTGTGAGGCTATGGAAGTAAATACTGCATTGCACAATGAAGTGAACAGTAACTGGCATTAAAAAATCCACCCTGAGCCTTTGCTGAATGGTGCACAGGAACTAGAATTTGTTTCTGTACAACACAGCTGGTGTTTGACATGTCATGTGGAAGGTCAGCATGCACTTTCAGCTAATGTACAGGTGCCACATTTTCCTTTGCTTGACCTTTCCTGGGTTTTAAATCTGGCTTAATCCCTCCCTCGAGGGAGCAGCATAGCAGCAATAATCACTTAATTTATGCCCACCCACAAGTGACCACAGGGGAAGTACACAAGAAAAACCTTCTATTGCTTTTGTTGGGGAATAGGAGAGATTATGTTAGACAAGAAAAAAAAGAGGGAGAGATTGAGAGAAAAGCATATATATGTTTTTTCCATGTTGGGATTGTTGTATCCTCCAGGCAATTATTACAATAGCTAAGAGTATTTGGACATGTCTGGCTGGCAGGGAAAAACAGAGACTTTGCAGATGGTAGAGAAGAAAAAAGGTTTGTCTCACATTTATGAGGACTGGTATTTGGCATTTGAAATGCACCTTGCATGTGGTTTGCACCAACTGCAGGTAGAAACAGCAACATTTCATCTGACAAGTTTCTTGTGGCAAGAGTTAGAACCCCAAACTTTTGGCAATCTCCTTTGTTTCAATTTGCTCCTACCTACAAAGATTCCAAAGAGTAAATTCTGAAAAGTTTTTTTTTCATCTGGAACCTTTGTCAGAATGAAATCTTCCATGTAGCTCTAAAAGCTCAGATGACTTTTACCAGTATACTGCCTTCCTCATCTAATGGATTGATTGCTATGTAAGTAAGTGGAAAGATATTCTAAAACGCCAGTCATTTTCTATTTTACAGCTTTACAAGTGCTTTAAATATTACTCAATTGTATCTCCCAACTACTGGTTTCTTTTTCCTTTTTTGTTTTT
>WAAE01016098.1:0-13085 GCA_013400495.1 Nicator chloris
GGGAAACTGCAAGAACTTAATAGCTCTGCAGGAAAATCTGCACAGGACCTTCCCAGAGAGGACTGTGGAGGACACAGGGGAGAGGATGGGAGAGGTGGAGAGCAAGGAGAGGGATGAGGTCACAGAAGCTGTTTGGGCCTGAATATCATGGAATGGTTTGGGTTGCAAGTGATCTTAAATCCCATCCAGTCCCACTCCTGCCATGGGCAGGGACATCTTCCACAGTCCCTGGTTGCTCCAAGTTCTGTCCAGCCTGGCCTTGGACATTTCCAGGGATGGGGCAGCCACAGATTCCTTGGGAAACCTGTGCCAGGGGGTGTCACAGGGTGTCCTGAATGGATGCAGGTTGTGGTTCTGTCACCCTGTCCTGAGCACATGTTGGGGGTTGAGGTGTAGAATTTTTTCCCATTGTGTTGCTAATGATGCACTGATGGCTGAGTACTGATGACTGGAGGGAAGAGGGTGTAATATGTAATATCAGAATAATTCGTGCCATTAAATTATGATGTGTGATATTAAAAAAACTCATGTCTTATATCTGTAATGTATGATTTGTCCCAGTAAAACTTGTAACTTGTATCAGTAAGTTAAAGGTGTCTTGGGGTTTGCAAAACCCTAGCTGCCACAAAGAAGGGGGTTAATTTGCAATTGAACTGAAGGGTAGTACCAATAACAAAGTCTGTTATCTATGAGGGATAGACCGGTGATAAACGGCCATCGATGCCTGAAGATAAGGAGCAGTCCTCGAAAACAATGCATCTGAACACAAGCTTCTCGAAAACTAAATCAAGATTCATCACTGCTTGGGAGAAGCTTTTAGACAAACCAGCAGCAAGAAGTTATGAACATAAATAATTCAAAATAACAAGAGAAACAAAGACTGTACCACCTCCAGTACAGCCGGAGGGGAAATAAAAAGTATAAAAACCAGTCCTGAGAAGCAGAACTTTGTGAACAGAGGGGAATACAGTGTGATAGAGGCTGTATTCTGGTTCACCCTGTGTCGACCCCGGGCTCAGCACTGTTTTCTTTTGTTTGTGGCTTTCCAAAATTATTTTGTTAATTTTTTTTTATAAATTCTTTCTGTATAAATTAATTTGGCTAATTCATTTAAAGCAAGGGGAAACGGGTCTCACTCGATCGGGGATTTCGGAGCGGAGCAGTCGTGGCAGTTTTTGGGGAAAAAGGAACTGATTTTTCTGCTGCAGAGAGTCCAGCCTGGTCCAGTTCTCCTCTGGTGTAGGGTCAGCCCCCTGCTCCTGGGATCAGCCACTGAACCGGGACCCTGACACCTTATGCCAGGCTGCAGGAGGGGCTCTTGCCTGTTACTGTTGTGCTGAGAGCAAGATCGCTGTTGTCCCAGCCCCCCTGCTGTTCCTTCAGCACTGCTCAGTTTTCTCATTGCTCTGTAGCCTGCACCCCCTGCCTGCCGAGAACCTCCCCATCTTCAGCTCCAGAGTTTTCTGATTCCACCTCCTCCATCCCTTTTCCCGTCTGGGACCGAGACGCCATTACCGCGTAGTCCCGAGCCTGCGCCACAGCGCCCCCTGCAGCCTTGTGGGGATCATCGCACCTGCCCTGCCCACCGGGAGCTGCCAGCACCCCTGGCGGCTGTGACTGGAACTGCACCAAAGGGGAGAGTGCCTAGGGCCAAAGAAGTTGTTCCTAAGTTCCTAGTTCTTTTTTTTTGTTGTTGTTGTTATTGTTAATGCAGTAGGGGGTTTTTTTGTTTTGTTTTGGTTTTTTGTTTTATTTTGTTTTGGTTATACATACTAGTAAAGGACTGTTATTCCTACCCTTACTACCTCTGCCTGAGAGCCCTTTAATTTTCTAAATTATAATAGTTTGGAGGGAGGGAGCTTGAATTCTCAAGGGAGGCCCTGCCCTCCCTAGCAGATACCTGTCTTTTTCCAAAACCAAGACAGCACAGCAGAGGTCCAGGAGACCTGAGAGGTTCCTGGCACCATCAATCCTGGTTCTTTAGGTGGAATTTGCCTGGTGGAATTTGCCTCTGTACCCTCGGCACCTTGGCTAATGGGCTACAAACCCGCCTGGCCCGTGGCAGAGCCCAGCTAGGGGAGGGGAAAGGGAAGAGGAGAAATAAAATGAAGTTATTTGAATTTTTCAGGGAAGCAGAGATTTCTGTGAATGGGAATGGGGCTGGAATGCTTTAGTAATCCAATCCAGTGCCAGGCCTTCTGCACATGAGAAAAAGAGCCAGGAGCTTTGGAGACCTAAAGCCATCTTCTGCCTCAGCTCCTGGCACACCAAAACCTGGAAAAGGCTTCCTGGAGCTCTGTGCTGCCTGACTTGTGTTTATGGTACCTCCTTTGCACTTTGTGGTTTACATGGTTTGCAATACGCTGGATTTGAGGTGCGATCCCACTGCTGGTTGTGCTTCCCCTCTGGAGTCTCCTCTCTCTCTCTGTACACTCCTTTATATTTATGGACTGTGGGATCCTCACACTTGTGGTTTCTGTACCACACACTTAGCTCAGTGAAATGTTATTTAAAATGTGCAGAGCAGCTCAGGGTGTGCTGACAGTACCCCAGGACTGGAGGGGAAGCGCTTTTCCATGGCTAGAGTGGGTCCTGAAGGAGAGGGAAGAGGAGAGAGAAGAGGTGAGGAAAGAGGTCAGAGAAAAGGCAAGGGAAGAAGAGAGTGAAGAGGTCAGGGGAAAGGTAAGGGAAGAAGACAGAGAAGAGGAAAGGAGATGGCCTAGCTGGCCATTGCCACCCTCCACCTGAGCTTCATCTCATCCGCATCCCTCTGGAAAGAGGTCGAGCCTGTGCCAGAGCACCTCCACTGAAGATCCCACCTGGGAATGACAGCCCACATCACCACTGTGATTCCATGATCCCAGGATTCTAGGGCAGAGGCAGCAGCTGTGAACATCTGTGGATGCCCCACAGAGCTGTGGTGGGATACAGAACCACCCCTTCCATCTCTCCTTTATCCCAGCTAGGTTGTCACTGCTCTGTTTATTTGGTCATTTTTTGGGAAGAGAAGAAGGAGGGGGGGTGTCCAATTTTCAGCAGCCCGTGACAGCATAATTAGGGAAATATAAATGAAAGAAGAACACACTCTAGAAATCCAGGGACTTTCACATATTTTCCCTGTTATTCCATCACCCTGGAAAAATAAAAGCTACTCAGCAGGAACATTTATTAACAATTAGGATCTCAGGCACTGGGGACGATCTGGGTAATTAAAGCTTCCCACAGCCTCCTGTGCCACCCCCTGCTCCCTGTTCTGCCTCCATGGGACCAGACACTGTGGATCTGTGGGAGCTGAGGCACCAACAGCATTCAACAGGTCAGCGAGGCCAAAACCTCCAGATCATCCTCACCCTTTCCAGGTCAGTTCATCAACAAATGAACAACATTCCCCTAGGGAAAAGAAAATAATGAAGAGGACCATGTGAAAAAGAGCAATAAAATCTTGTAGAAGAACAACAAAACAGCTCAACTTTCTGCCTCTTCTCCATTCCCTGCCCATCTTGACACTCGGAGCAGCTCCCTTGGAATGGAAGCTTTGCATGTGTACAGGAGGCAGAATCTCCAAGTTGAGTTTAATCTCAAGTGCCAGACTTGGGCTTATGTTAATTCAGGACTGGCTTTGCCATTGGGGTGAGGGGCATTCCCAAGAGGCTGTGTGGCTGGAGCAGGCAGGGTTTGCCAGGAAGGAATTAAGGCTCAATTCCTACGGTGCTGTGAGGAGCAGGAACCTCCCTCACAGCCTCACCTGCCCAAAGAATAAGGGAAATACAGGAATAATTAAAGAAATGAAGGAGATGGACAGGCATAATATCCACTGCCTTCTCAGGCAGGAAGATTTCCATTTTCTCTGGGATTTCTGGTCTTGCTACCATTCTCCCAAACCCATAAAGATCCAGAAAGCTCCCAGATTTTGGATTTTACTTTCACCAGGAAGCCTCTGCTTTATACTGGTGCTGCAAAGAGCTTTTAAAAAGCAACTTTTCGTAGTGACTTTATTTTATTCCAATATTGTAATAAATCCCACTTTGAGTGAGGAACTCACAAACAGGGAATGCTGACGCTCATTCCATGACCAGCTTGGAATTTTCCTGCTGTGCTGATTCATTTGGCTATTTTTATCTTCATTTTTTTCCCTTTTGCAAAGGTTTTATTTTGGATGAAACCATCTTTTCCAGGAAGCAAAAATGTCATCATAATTTTCTCAATCCCTTGTAGCCCGGCTGATCCTAATGCCTGAATGCTAGGGATCTATTTGAGCATTCCATGGCATCACAGCAGCAGTTTCCCTTTTCCTCCTGCTCTTTTCCATCCCAACACAACCCATTCCTGGAATTCTGAACTGGATTCAAAGTGCTGCCAATCTGCATCCAAGTAGGTGGCAACAGGGAGTTCTTCCCATTGCAAAACTCTCCACATGAAATTCCCGAAGGATTTAGGACCTGAGCTGTGCAAACCCAGGGACTGAGGGGAAAGTGATGTGACTGTCCCAAATTTAAGCCCAGAATCCCATGGCAGAGGTGACCTCTGCAGCCAGAAATCTCACTTTGAGCACAAACTTTCAGATCTTTTTGATTTTCCCTGGTGGGAAGAAGAATTCCACTCATGATTCCAATATCCCATTTCGGAATATGCATTTCTCAGTCACTTCCAATAACCAGGTCATGATCCCAGCAGGGATCCAGTGGCCCTCAGGGACAAAATGCTTCCCCCCAGGGTGGGTTTTGTCACCAATTCCAGATGATTATTTCTGGAGAGAGAAAAATCAAATTAAAAATCATTCTTTGGCCACCAGGAAGAACTCCCTGGCACAGCAGGAAGGGGAGAATTGGGGTCATGCTGCTCCTGGAAGCCTCTTGGGCAGTGATTCCCTGGAAGAAGGGGAAAAGCAGGCAGGACATTGTGTCCAGTCATAGGCAGAGGCTCTTCCTGCGTGGCTGCAGCTCCTCCAGCAGCAGGTTTGAGTCATTCCCGAGTGTTCCTGAGTGTTCCCAAGTGTTCCTTCAGCCACATCCACATCCAGCAACAGCAGCACGGAGCAGGCCTGTTGGGTTCATCTCAGGAAATCATTGCCCTCCCTTTGGGAAGCACTGTGCAGTGCCCTTGAGCCCTCACTGATGTTCCATGGGCTGAAGGCGATGCCAATCCCTGTGTGGAGCCTCGGGNCCGTTGGCAGCCGGAGTGATCCGCACATTACGGAATTTATATGAAGTGCTGCTGAACAAGAAAGATTTGAGGGGGTTTAGCATCTCCCTGGGACAGGGATGAGCTCAGAGCTTTGGTTCGTGCTTCAGGCGGGGCTGGGGCTTTAAAGCCACACACCAGGAGAGGCCTGAGAAGAGTGAAGGTGTCTCCTCCTGTCCCCTGGGATGTCCCCACAGCACAGTCAGGACCTGCAGCAGGACTGGGACTTCTCGAGGCTGTCCAATATTCCAGAAGTGTCCTCAGAGCTTTGGCTCCTTCTCTGAGCTGGGCCGGCATTTAAAGTCACATATCAGGAGAGGCCTGAGGAGAGCAAAGGTGGTTCTTCCTGTCCCCTGGGATGTCCCCATGGCACAGCCAGTGCTCCTGAGGCACTGTCAGGACCCACAGCAGGGCTGGGGCTGCACGAGGCTGTCCAGTGTTCCAGAAGTGTCCTCAGGTGACAAAGCTGGTGACAAATGATGCACTCGAGTGATGCTTTACCTAGGGGACGGGGACAGAGAGAAACTTGTGTGTTCTCGTGCAGTGCTGGAATAAGCAAAGGCCTCCTGAGCAGGAAAGAGGATTTGTCCAAACATCAGCCTTGTACCCACTTGTGTCCTGATGCTGCAGCCCCTTCCCTGCCCCCCCAGGTGGGGCTTTATTCCCAGGCATCAGCTGGATTTTCCCTGGCTATGTAATCTCCTCTTGCTAGAGTCTGACCTGGAGCTCAGCTCAGGGCAGCTCAAAAACCAACCCAGCTCTGCCTAAAAAAGGAGCAGGAGCACCCACAGAACCCCAAGCCAGTGATCAAGTCTCACCAGGGGGCCAGAATCGCATCCATCAGGAGTGAGGAGCTGTGGGTTTAACCCCCTTGGTGGCTCCTCACTCCCTTCAGACAGAAAAGCTTTTAATAGGTCAGCAGATAAAGAATAGCAGCGCAAACATTCCTTATCTGCCCTGCCATGCCTGGGCTCTGGAATACAACTGATCCCTGTCATGTGCAGCCCCACTCCAATGAGTGCCTTCATTGGAGGCACAGTCATCCAGCGAGATTGGGATGTAATTACCTCCTGCAAACCCAACTGCAAATCTTCCCAGCCAGTCATTAGCTCCGAGACAGGCAGACAGGCAATTACAGATGAATAAATGACTGAGAAATGACTCCAGGAGCCTCTCAGCCCTGCTTCCACCTCCAGCTCACAATCCAAGGTGCAGCTCTAAGCTGTCCATCAGGCCCACCTGCGCCTGGCACGAGCCTTTCCTGATCCCACTCCATTCCTCCTGGCCTTCCCAAGAGTCCCACAGGTTACCCCACACTTCCCTCCCCGTGATCCTGGCAAGAACAAACCCCCCAGGTACCTTTCCATAGTCTGGGATGGACCTGGATAACCTTGATGAGGCCCAGCCCAAGGCTCCAACACCTCCTGAGTATTTCACTCCTGGCTGAACTCCTCTTTCCCTTTTTCCCTTCCTCCCTTCTCTCCACAGGTTTTCAAGCCTCGGTTCTGAACGTGTGAAGTCTCCCAAACAGGTGAGCCATAAAAAGCTGGAGAGCTCTTTGCAAGGAGGCAGCAGCACCATGGGCCCATAGTTAGAGCAGGCAGCAAGCCAGGACACTCGGGATCAGGGCCTGGCTCCAGCAGAAACTTCCTCAGTGGCCCTGGAAAAGTGGCAGAGTGGAGTCCCACAAGAGCTGGGTTCCCTTCACACCATTTCTGAAGGTCCCAGCACCCAGTGGGGCACAGGAAGTCCCCCAGAGCTTTAGGAACAGCTCTCCCTCCACTGGGATCACCCACTTTCCTCTTCTTCGCCCCCCTGGGAGCCTGAAATAGCTGGGCAGTTTCCAAGCCTTTCCCAAGGAGGCTGGGTGAGTTGTGCTGGATGTATTTCCCAGCTCTGCTCTTTCTGAAGCTCTTTTAAACAGGCAAATGGAACATTCCCCCCACAGACCCCCCTAAAAGCTTTCCATTAATTCCTCTCCAGTGGTGCCAGCATTCCCAGTTACCTGCTGGAGCATACTGGGACTGCCACCACCACATCTACCCAGAGGCTGCATCCCCATGCCTGCATTCCTGCTCCCCTCTCCTCCATCCCACCAGCCCATGGATATTTTATCGTGTGTGATTATTTACATAACGAAATCCAGGTATTTACAGTCTGGAGGGTTTTCCCCACCGGGAGGCTGGAATAACAGCACGGAACAGCATCAGGCCTTGGGAATACTGGCAGCATCCTCTGCTCGGGGAGATGGCGGTGCTGGCAGGAGGAGGAGCAGCTCAAGAGGTTGCTTGATTGTTTCCTGGTTGTGAAAAAAGTCAGCTGGTTCCAGGGCGAGCAGAGGAGTAGGGAGATGCAGGGAAGGGGTGGTGACCTGCTGGTGATGGGAGCGACACTTCTGGCACAGCTTTGGCCAGATGGAAGCCTGGATTCCTGGTGAGCCAGGGCTGTGGGTGGCCAGGTCTGCCTCACCTCCCACGGGAGGTGCTTCCTGGATGCAGAACCTCCTCCCAGCTCAAACAGCTCCAACAGCTCCAACAGTCCTTTGTCTCCTGCAGAAACCTCGCCGTGCTCGGGATGCTCAGGGGAAGGCGCCTTGCCCCACGTTCTCCTCTGTGATCCCACACCTACAACAAGGTAAATTCACCTGGCTCTGGGGTCCTATCCAGGGCTGGAGCTCAGGGGGGACCTCACAGTTTTAGGGGGACCTCAGTGCTCTCTACAAGCACCTGGAAGGGGATTGTAGCAAGGTTGGGGTCAATTGCTTCTGCCATGTCCCAAGTGAGAAAGGAAAACACCCTCAAGTTGCACAGGGGAGCTTCAGATTGGATATTAGGAAAAATGTTTTCACTGGAAGAGTGGTCAGGCCTTGGAATAAGTTGCCCAGTGTCCTGGGGTGACTTTGTGATGCTTGTATCCCCAATCGTCTGTTCTGTTTCTGTTGGATATTGTGTCCTGTACCTTTAATACTGGTTCTGAGAGTGAAGGGGAGAGAAGAAGTGCGTGCGGGCGGTTTGTTTTGAGAAACTGCTCTGACTCCTTCGCATTCCACTGCTGGTCATGTTTGTCTGAAGCACAGACAAACAGCGGGACAGAGATCTGCTTTGTTTTTAGTTAGTTTAGCTAGTTAGGGCAGAGAAGTTCCCTGGACTGTTTTTTTTTCTTTTTCTTGGGACTGTTTAAACCTGTTCTGGACTGAAGACCCAGGGGAGCATCGGGAGCTCACACCTGTGGCCCACCGGGGCCTGCTTCCTGGCACTTTTCCAGCACTGGAGGGACTGAGGAGAGATTGAGAGAGCTGAGCTTCACCTGCAAGGAGTTTCTGAGTTTACCATCTCACCTCAGAGCAACAAGAGGTTTTATTGTTTCAAATTATTCATTTTTTGTGCTTGTGGGCACTTTGTTAAATAAATAGTTTTTTCCACTTTTCTCTAGGAGATTTTTTCCCCGGACCAGCTGGGGGGAGGGGCCATTTAGGTTTGCTTCCCAGAGGAACCCCATTCGGAGGTTTCCTCCCAAATTTGCCCTAAACCAGGACACCCAGGGAGGTGGTGGAGTCACTGTTTCTGGAAGCTATCAAGAGGTGTCTGGATGTGGCTCTTGGGGCCAGGATTTAGGGGTGCTGATTGTGGGGCTGGGTTGGTGGTTGGACTTGATGATGCTGAGGGTCTCTTCCAACTTTGATGATTCTGGGATTCTGCAGGATGCCAGGCAGCCAGGACCCTTCCTGTGCTCCCAAGAGCCCCTTTCCAGCCTTGGCAGTGCCCATGACTGTCACGGGCCTCCTGCACCACAGGGAGATCACAACCAGATTTGGAGACACGTGTCCCAGTTGATGCCAGGCCCGAGGAACCCCTGTGAACCCTCTCTCCAAGCAGGGAGCATCTCTCCCAGCTCCTATCCCAGATCCCAGAGAGCTGAGCCCTCAAACCACTGGAATATGGGCCTGTGGGATGCTGGGGAGGCTGATGAGCAGACTTTGGGCGTTTCAAGCGTGATTTGAGTTGCTTTTCTTTTTCTGGACCACACAGACCGTCCCTGAGGCATCATTACTAGAAAAGTCAGAGCACTGCAGGATTTATGGACTGAGGGAAGACCTGGAATTCAGTTCTCTGTCCTTGGGTTCCTGCTCAGGAGCTCCAGCATGGCCCTGTCCCCATCCCAGGAGGGGCAGGAGGGGGACGAGGGACTGTCCCAGACACACAGGGATGTGGCTGGGGGGGGTGTTACCTCTCCAGCAGGTCTGGGGACTCTCTGTGCCCCTAGGAGGCCATGCTGGTGTGGACTCCCCTCAGGGCTGGGTGAGGTGACACAGGGGTGGCAGAACTCAGCCCAGGGTGCTCCTGGGCAGGAATATCCCTGGGGATTTGTCAGGGAATGACTGGACCCATGGTGAGATGCTGCACCATCTCACAGCATCCTGAAAGGGCAATAAAACCCCCCTGGGGACACAAAAAAAGTCCTGGTGTTCTGACCAGGAAAGGGAATTGGAAGCTGGAAACACCCCTGTCAGTGCCTAGGGATGAGCAGCAGGGAGCTCTGCCAGAGCCCCTGCCTTGGGCTGGGTTTGGCACCAACAAAGGGGGTCCTGCAGCTTTGTCCTGCCCAGCCCAGGCACTGGTGGCCCACAGGGCTCCTGGGAATGCAGGAGCTCTGCCAGGATCCAGCCAGGCCTCTGGGCTTGGCATGGGAGGAGCGAGGGAGAGCAGTCCATGGGAGGATGAGGGTTTAGATCATGGAAGACCTCGCTGTAGAACCAGAGAAAAATCTGTCAGAGAAAAGTTCATCTTCACAGGGAGACAGTCAGGCTTTGGGAAATGGGGCGGAGGGCTGTGGGGAAGGGTCTGCCCACCTACAGGGAAAACTGGATGAGGATTTGGGGCTCAGTCTGGTTTTCCTCAGCCTGAAGGAGCTGGTGCTGCTGCAGTGATAGAACATGGAGCAGGTATAGCACAGACACAGACTGTCCCTGCACTGCTGCCCTGAGCTTTCCCTGCTGCTCGTCATCCCCGTCCTTCCCCTCTCCATCACTCCATCACACCTCTGTGCTTCCCTCTCCACCTGAGCTCTGGGAAGTGCCAGTACTCCTCTGGGAAGTCTCTCCATTGGCACCAGGCACTGATGGCATCACATTCCAGCCAGGCACACACAGCCCCTCTCAGGCCTCTCAGCTGTGAGTTGGGACACGAAACTCTGGTGAGAGGTTCATCCTCCAGACCTGGCCCAGGAAATGAGCTGGGATCCTGCTACTCTTTCACAGGAGCCTGAGCTGGAGGCGAGAGAGACATCTGTTCCCTGGAGCCTGGCATAGGGAGGATGGATTTTAGCTCCCTGCTGACTGACAGCAGCCGGCTGAGCTGGCCAGAGGGCTGTGGCTGCTTCCTTAGGGAGCTTCCTGCCTTCTCCCAGCCCTTAGTGCTGAATCCCAGCCCTTTCCCTTCCCTGCACTCCTTCCTTCCAGCATGCTCCAGGTGCAGCACCTGGAATGTGGCTGCTGTACCCTTGGGCAAGGCAGGAATATGGAAATGCCAGTGTTATTTGCAAGGCAATAATGTTTGGAGCCGCTGAGGTCACTCCACATTAACCTGATGATGACACTGTTTAATCTTCCCAAGAGGTTGGAATCAAAGGGAAAACAAACACAGCAAGCTCATTCCCAGAAGTGTGTCCTGCACTCGGGGTTTACAGTCAGAGGAATGCAGTCTGTGTTTGGACTTGGCTGGGTTAGGAAAGGCCTTTGCAGAGGTTTGTTTATTCAGAGGTTAATACAGCAACTGGGAGGGAGCTGCCAGCCAGGGCAGGGGACAGCAGCTCCTGTGCTGGCCCTGCTGCCTTACCTGGCACAGCACTGGTTCAGGTGAGCACCCAGAAGTGCAGGTGAGGGCTTTTTGCTGAAACATCTTCCACTGAATAAACAGCTGGAAGAGCCTGGGGTGTTCTCCTGTGTTGCTCTCTATGTTCACCCCTGAAAAACCCAGGTGTGGTCCTCATCCTTTAAAGTCACCCTCATCCTTTAAAGTCACTCTTGCTGTGGTCCTCACCAGGGTGGGTAAGGCTGAGGTGATTTCAGGGCTGTTCACACTTACTCCTCTGGGATTCCCCCATGCTGGCTCTCATCTGTCTGAAATGGCAATTTTTGTTTGGTCCTGTCAGGATATGTTTGCAATTCTTTTTTCCAGTTCAACATCTTTAGTGTGTTCTCTAGACCCAGGCTGAAGCACAAAAGGCTTTGAAGGCACTTTAAGGCACCCCTCAAGCTCCTCGAGAAACTGCTCTGGCAATTTTTAGGACTTTCTTGCTAATTGTTTGTCAGCGGGACAATTTCTCAGTGATGCTGTCACTGACAGTGGGCGCAGGGGGGACAGGTCCCAGAGCCAAGTCACAAAGTCACTGTAGAAACAGCTGTCATGGATTTAGATGTTGCCATCCACCACTGAACTGGGATTACAGCTAGGAATTCTCCTTGTCAGCTTCAGGGCAATGTTAGCAAGGTCTGTCTATGAGTTAGCAAGGAGAATCAGGGATTCCCAGAATGGTTTGGGTTGGAAGAGACCTTAAATCCCATCCAGTCCCACCCCCTGCCATGGGCAAGGCCACCTTCCACTATCCCAGGTTTCTCCAAGCCCTGTGCAACCTGGCCTTGGACATTTTCAGGAATAGGGAGTCTACAACTTTTCCTGAAAGGAAGACGAAAACCAAACATGGGACACATCCAGTTCCATGCCCAGAGCTGGGAAGATCCAAGCTGTGGTCACAGTCTTTCTCCAGAGGCCAAGGCCCCTCTTCTCCATTTCCAGGCTACCAATTCCTGCTGTCCTTGCACTTTGCTTCTCTTCCCTCAGAAGCTGTAGAGGCATCACACTCTTGTCTGGGAGTTTTTTACAGAGGGGCACCAAGTCTTCCCATATCTGACCTGAACAACCATGGCCATGGCAGGAGGAAAATTGTCTTTCCTCTGTCCCTTTCCATGGAATATGGCAAATAAAAGCGTAGAAATTACTGTAGAGGCAAGAAAATCCTTCAGCATGGCTCTGTGCCTGCAAATTCAGTCTCAATTCCCCATCTCCCAAAAGAATCTGTGCCAAGAGCAATCGGATGTGGGGCATGACCTTTGTCAGCACTTCTGACGCCCTTTGTTGGTCACCTCCATAAGCTCCTGCCTGGTCTTTAATTCACAAAGGAAAAGGATCTGATCCCACCCTTCATAAACACCAGGAGGATTCTACTTGCTGATGTGATTCCAAGGGAGCCTGAGCAGGGAGAGGGACTCTGCAAGACAAAGTTCTTGGTTAAACAACATAGATGGCTCAAATATTTGCCAACACTTGCGAACACAAATATTTACGCCAGCAGCAGGAGCCAAGGCAGATTTTTCCTTCCAGATGTATTAAATGTTTCCTTGAGTGTGCAGAAGTGGGAAAGGGCTCTTCCATCACTTGCTGGCTCATTTTCCAGGCCACTGGATGTGCTCACTTATTTGGCAAATCTTGCTGTTAATGTGTTTTTCTCAGCTGATTTTCCAGACTTTCCTGCTTTCCTTGACAATCCTGGGCAGGGAGAGAGAACAAATGTATTTTTTTTAACTTCAGCAACCCAACCATTGTCACCCGCTGCCGACTGTCACTGCCAAAGACGATGAGTTGGGGTCCTCCGTGTCCCTTGGAGCTGCTCAATGTCCTTGTGGGAAGGGAGGATGTGGAGCAGGGCCAAACACCCAAGGAAGTGCGGGACCTTGTAAAGACACCAAGGCTGATGTGTGCTGAATGCAGCCTATTCCTTGGCACATTCCAGAGGCTGGAGTGACACTTGAACCTGGGGTGGTGACTGCTGCCACCTAAACTGCCCCATTTCCAGAGGAATGCTCATCCTGGATAAATTACATTTTTTTGGAGGTGCCTTCCCTGGTG
>WAAE01016099.1:0-26677 GCA_013400495.1 Nicator chloris
AATAACAAATTATCTAAGAGCTGTTAATTTTGATGGCTTCTCATTAGGTACTTTTTTGTAATTAGGAACACAAAATAGTGATTTTAGTCAAATCTTCTGATTGCTGTATACTCTGAAGTCATAGCAGTAAGTATGAGAAACTCACTTGTGATTCAGAGTATCATAAATCAAAATAAAGAAAGAAGAAACAGTTTTCTTCCCACAGTTTTCTTTTCTAAAGAAAGAAGAAGTTTTCTTCTTCTTTTTGCTTTCCTTATGAGAAACAAGCTGCTTTTAATTGCATTTAAAAAATCTGAAGCCAACTGCCCCAGTTGATTTTCTGTCCATAACACAACCACATGCAACAGAAGCAAAATTTAATCAGATTCACACTAATTCAGTTTCCAAGCTGATGGAGTATTTTCTGTGTGTATATATACACATAATACATAAATATAATGGAATTGCTATCTAATACCCTTATAAAGGTGAGGTTGCAGAAACTGGGAAATAACTGGTGTGACATAGCAGTAAAGTAGCACAGGAGTGTACTGGAAATAAAACCCTGCTAGAGATGCCTGTACAACAGTGAGGCTTAAACCTTTTTCCAGAGTTTCCCATAGAAACATGAAAAAAGCATCCCACAGAGCCTCTTCTGAAAAAGAAAATATTAGAAAATGAGTAAGAGAAGCTTTTTATGTATAATACTGTCTGGACTAGGGGTATGTTTGCATGCCCTTTTTTTCTGTCCCAAAAGAGGCTGGATTTAAGATGCATCTCCTCACTGGCCTACTGTTCAACACTACCAACTGAGTAGCTGGGAGAAGTGGAGGTGTGCTTGTGGAATCCTGGGAGTGGGGAGTCTTGGGAAATTTGTAAATGGACAGGGCTTCTGAGAAGAAAGTAATACAGTGTAAAACTACTTTAAAACACTTCTACAATAATTTGAAAATTTTCACTTGGGTCTTGGGGGAGTACAGGCTGCTGTGTTTTGCCTCTGATGTAATTTTCCAAAATATTTTCTTACTAATTTTAGTCAAGTCAACATATGAAAGCCTAACCGTTGATAGTGAGATTTTCTTCTTTGCAGACTTTGTTCATGACATTAATGTAACAGATATTGTTCCTGGCACCAATGGAAGTAACAAAGGTAAGAAGCACTTAATAGCATTATGTTTCCAGTTTTGGGGTGGGGGTTTAAAGGCAAATCATCATGTTTCAATGCCAAACCACATTCCAGTTCTAAAGTATATATCATAGGTTGTAACTGTGTTTCTTAAAAAACTGTAATTTTCTATCTGGGATTTGTACTTCCACAAATAACCACACAGTTGGAATCTGAATAACTAGGGAAGTAAAAAATAAGTTTAAAAAGTGGAGGTAAGAATAAGTATTAAAAAGCCAGTTACAAGTTGCTGTATGGCCAGATACATCCTCCTCAAAAGCCTGACTGTTAACTTTATAACAGTAGTTGCACAATGAAGAATTGCCTTAAGGAATTTTAACTTTCACACCCTAAATTTGAGGCGCCTTTGTTCTGTTTACTGTTTAGAATCTTGACTGGGGCAGCATTTACTACTCACGAGTTCTGCAGCAAGATTATTTTTTTTAAAAATTATGTAGTAACAGCTTTTTTGATGCTGAGTGCAAAAAAGAAACAAGTGTCAGGCTACTTGAGCCTCTGCTTCTGCTTTTTGGAGAGTCTAACATTTGTGCAACTAAGAGAAGAAACTGCAGTCAAGCATGAACATAGATCTGTTCCAAGTTCTTAAGCAGGCAGAATAATGTAGAATGCAGACAAGAGCAAAGCAAGACAGGTATTGTCAGCCCCTGAATTTTTTCTGCCTCTGTAATAGTGACTGAATCTGTACTGCTTTCTTAGGAAGCAGAAAGCTTTCTCTGTCCTGAGTGCATGAGGAATGGGGAAACATATCACTACCAGCTGGGCAGCTGTGTGTAACACTAGCTGCAGCTGTGTTTCTGGAGAGCAGATGTTGGAGTCAGGCAAAGGAGTTGAGAAATAATTCTGAAAACCAGTTCATTTGGATTTGAGCTAGTGTTGAATCCTGCTCCTCATAACAGTCCTTACCAGCTAGGCACTAGTTTGTGCTCTCTCCTGCTTCTGTTGTTCTCTCCCATGCTTATGCAGCAGGGGGTATAACTTGGAGGCAAAGTAGACAATATTCCACGCTATCCTCCATCAACTAGAAGATGTAAAGCAGCTGCTACACAAAATTAAGGGCTGCCAGATGTTCAAGTGAACCTAGACATTAAGGGCTACCAAGTAGATCAGTAAGAACAAAAGCATTTTTCAAGGTTTGTGAAGCAATCCTAAGGAAGAAATTTGTCAGAATGCTTTTTACGCCTTTGCCTTTTTGACAGAACAGGAATCCAGACAGTGTAGGATAGTGGCTATTGAGTATTGTGGGATGCCAAGATTTTAAAAAAGACATGATGAGAACAGTAAGTTTCATATTTCAACACAGAGCTTCATAGGCATGTGTTCCTCAGAGGGTCTTTTTGGTTGATTTTGTTCCAGTCACTTGTGCAGGTGCTGCTATTGATCAGCCTCTGTGCAAGAGGAGTATGACATTCCGTCTTAGCAGTGTTACTGGAACACAGCTTAAATTTGTTGTGCTGTGTTGGCTGGCAGTGATGTACTTGCCCCTGTCATGGCACAAAGGTGGCAAGAGTGTGTCACTTTGGTTTTCTGCCTTCTGATGTTTAACTTTTTTGAAATTCTTTTCTCAGGGATTTTGCTGTCAATAAGAGGTTTGTTTATGTGTAGTTTATCTTTGTTTTCATTCCTTCTTAGAGGAGGAGTTCTCTTGATGGACATCTGTCTTGACCAATTTGATTGGAGAGGTGTTAACTTTGCCTACCAACCACTGGGCTTGTTTGAAATACTATATAAAAGAGTCAGAAATTTGAAATAAAGTTCTTTTAGCTTTTAGAACTTCACCAACTCTGCATCTCTTCATTTTGTGTCCTACAGCGACAAGAGTGGTTTTGTTCAGTGTATGAGTTTTCTACCTGCCAGTTGTTACAGTAGCTTTCTTGTAATCCTTTGTTTGTTTGTAGAGCAATTTACAGTAATCCTTTGTTTGTAGAGCAATTTACAGTAATTCAGGCTCTTCTGTACAGAGGTGCACTTGGATTTTGGTTGATATGATCTTACTGAAGTGTGCAGGACAGATTAGCGTGCTAAATATGCAGCCAGATGCAGAGGAGCATTGCTATGACTTGATTCCAGCAGGTGCACATAGGCACTGAACAGACCTCATTATAGGTATTGACCTTGAAGGATGATCCTGTGCGACAACTTGGGCTTCAGATAAATTACCATCTTTGTTGTGCTCATCTGGAAGAACTGTAGCACTGTCAGATTAGAGTGCCTAGGAGTGGAATCTTAGCAATGAATTCCTGATCAAAAAGACAAATAGAAGCTAGGAACGTAGATACTGAACGTTGCACTTGAGCAATCCTCGGTAGGTAAAACACACCAGCAGTTGTGGGATCTTGGCTGTGAATATTCTGTGCAAGTAAAACCCTGTTCATCTGAGAATGTATTTCTTTTCCTTTCTTGCAGTCATTTGTCCAAGTGCTGCTAGTGATCAGCCTCCACAGAACAGGAGTGTGATGTTCTCTTCTGGCAACAGAACAGGTTTTGAACTCTTTGAGGAATGGTGGGACAAATCACAGACAGTACCGTTTTACTTGATTGCAGTTCTTCTACCCTTGCTAAATCTGAAGTCTCCGTCCTTCTTTGCAAAGTTTAATGTCCTAGGTAGGTAACAAATACTATTAAAGCATTGGTTCATTGTGACTGAAGTGTATAGAAGACAGTGAAAACTACTCCAGTGAATAGAATCATACAATCTTCTAGGATGGAAAAGTCTGTAAGGTTATTAAGTCCAACTGCTAACGCAACACTGTCAAGTCCACTACTAAACCACGTCCATAAGTACTACACCCGCACATTTTTTTAATACATCTAGGAATGGTGACTCATTCATTTCTCTGGACAGCCTGTTCCAATGCTTGGCAACCCTTTCTGAGAAGAACATTTTCCAAATCTGAATGTTCCCTGGCACAGCTTGAGGCCGTGTCCTCTCATCCTGTCACTGGTTGCCTGGGAGAAGAGACTAAGCCTCACCCAGTTACAGCCTCCTTTCAGGCAGTTGTAGAGAGTGATAAGGTCACCCCTGAGCCTCCTTTTCTCCAGGCTAAACACCCTCAGCTCCCTCAGCTGTTCCTCATAGAACTTGTGTTCCTGACCCTTCATTAGCTTAATTTCCGGTCCCTAGACACTTCCAGCATCTCAATGTCCTTCTTGTCTTGAGGGGCCCGAAACCGGCAGTATTCATGTCACAGGGGCAGCCTCATCAGTGCTGAGTACAGAGGGGACAATCCCTGCCCTGGTCCTGCTGGCCACACTATTGCTGATCCAGGCCAGGATGCCATTGGCCTTTTTGGCCACCTGTCAGCACATTGTCAGCCCATGTTCAGCTGCTGTCAACCAGCACTTCCAGGTCCTTTTCCATTAGGCAGCTTTCCAGCCACTGTTCCAGTATTTTGCTGGCAGCCCATACTGTGCCTTGAAGTGGATTGTCAGTTGGTTTATTAACCCCACCGGCTTCGCATGCTGCTTTGCTTGAATCTTACAGGTAATAGGGAGTTCTTTTTCTTCCTTTTTCTTGCTTGATAATCCTGTGAAACAAATTCTATTACATCTGCAACAGATTTTCCCAAATGGTTCTATGCATACTACTGTGCAGCATTTGATACATACTACCGTGGTATAGTCAGGCATACTTTTCTTCCTCTGGTAAACATTTCAAACCAACAGTTGCTTCTGATCCGAAGTCATTTTCTGCCAGTCAGGTGATTAATTAGTCACAACATCAGTCAGTCAGTATGACCTGCTGCTGTTCTTCATCCCAGCTTCCAATATTGTTGACTCTTCTGTGCTGCAGAGGAAACAATTGTGACTTCATGCTTCCATGTCTTCACTTAGAAGGCCAAGGTGGGTGGGGCTGGTAAAGTGAGTAAAGCATATGCATGATGGGTGGAGCAGGTCACAGTTCAGAGAGTAGAAGAGGTCTGAGGCATCGCCCTGAAGCCCACAATGAGGAGAAAGAGAAAATTAGATGGGGGTCAGAGGCTGAAAAAGTTGGATATGCATTGTAAAGGAGGTAGAGGACAGGGAATTGAAGGTCTAGTTTGTTCGTCTCTTCCATAGTGACACTTTATCAGAGCGTGGATCTGCTCTTGCTGAAACTACTAAATGAAAATACCACACAGGAATTTGGGTACTTGATACTGCTTCTGGGCAAAAGGTGTGCATTTTATGTAGGTAGATATAACATTAGAAATTAAAAAAACCAATAATAATTACTCACCACTTCAGCAGATTATTATGTAATTCAGAAGCTGTTCAAAATTGCCTTATTTTTTGTAAACATTGAAATTTATAGGACAAGAAGAAATGGAAGGCAATTTTGAAATGCTGAAATTTATCTCAGTAGAGTTTTACTTATCTTGATACCCATGGAAACAGAAGTCATTAGGAAACTACAGAATGTTTTGGCTGATCTTCTCATACAGAATCTTTTATTGCCCTAATTTCTTGACTGTTGTGTGTAATCAAATTAAAATTGCTTCAGTTTGTTTTTTAACCTTGCAGATATTGCTAGAATGAAGTTATGTCTTTTTTTAATCTGTATTCTAAACTGCTGGGTTTTTGTCTTTGCTTACTTACAGCCCGTTCTCTGCTCACTAGCAGCATTATTGGCCATGAGGTTCATTGCAGTAGCCTTAATTATTGTTGTTCAGTTTCCTTCAAATTTTAGGTAGCTACTATTCTGCTCTTTCTGTCTCTTTCAAGTGGTCTCACACAAGACCATATACCTACCATCTCCCAGGTACACACAGCAAGGGATTATACCTGTCTGTGATCTCATTCGTTGTCCTTTAGCTGTGCAGAGTACTGCTGAATGCCTCTGAACCAATGAGATGGAATGTAAATCCAGTATTATAAAAAAGATTATCCAAAGTTACAATTAACACGATGTTTTAATCAGTAGCATTGAAATGTCATTATTAACTTCTAGCTCCCAGTGTAAAGTTCACAAGTGCAGTAATTTCACTTTCCATTTCCATTGTTTGATTCAAAAAGTCAATGACTAGATGAACATTGTAATAGCTGGAGTACTGTGATCAACATTTTCTCAGCTTAGATTGGAATCCTGGCAGTGGAAGCTGGAACTGGTCTGTTAGTAGCTAAAGACCTTCCTACCTGCCCAGCAACAGGGATTACAGGGTACTTTGCTGTCACCAGCACCTGGAAAATACTAAACTTGCTGGAAGTTTACGCTGTGTGCATGTGCCTTATTTTTTCTCTCTGACCTATAGGAGAAGTAAAGAAAAAGTTTAGATGTAGTCTTCCGTTAGGAATGAATACCAGCCATAACTGTTTGACTACTAGTAGCTGGATGGAGGGAGCAGAAATGAAACCTGCATAAATGCTTTCTACTATATCATGGTATCTGTTTGGCTCTTTTTTTTTCCAGGTACAGTTTCAGTTGTGTACTTAGTTTTTCTGGTTACAGTGAAGGCTGCTCATCTGGGAATACACTTAGAATTCAACTGGTTTACAGAGAATGAATTTTTTGTACCAGGTAAGATAGTTAAAATGTGGTAATGAAGTGTATATTTGGTGAGTTTAAGATTTATTTTTTTTTCTCATTCACTAACACATCTGAGACATAAATAAAGGAAATGCTGTCTGATGTTGCAAGTAGAGGAAAGATCGCTCTGGACAAAGTGGCAAGGAATCCCTTTCCCACTGATGTTCCTTAGTTAAAAGACAGTATCAATAGTGGGGAAGAGGAGGAGTGCCTATCAGAGGAATCTTCAACATGAAGTCTTCAAAATCTTCATATTTTGTGACAGAGAGCTTGCCACAGTCCTGTTTCACCTATGTTATTTTAAGTCCTTGTTGCACCAGTTTCAGATCATGCCTGTTTCAGTAGCAATTAAAAATGACAAACTGTAGACAGACTGGCTGTTAAAGGTGCTTTAAGTTCCCCACCCACTGTCTTGCTTAAATTAAATAGCTCATTCACCATAATTTGAAAGTACAGTTTTCCTGTACTTGCCAGTCTATCCCAAGTTTTAGGCCATAATCTTAGCAGCTCTTCTCTTTCAAACACCCATTAGCTGTTTTTATCCCATCAGTACCCATCAGTATGTTTTTATTTTCTTGAAAGTTGTTTGATGACTAATTGTTCTTTCCAAATTACTGTTATGTATTACTCTGTAATACGAGATGCCGTAGTCATAAACAAGTGGCATTTGGTATTCCTTGAAGAGATAGCCTAAAGAGATCAGTTAATTTTTAAGAAACTTGCAATAAGAGAACCAGGGTTAGGTCCTAGCTGGTTTTTCCACATCTTTTACAATAAGCAAAATTTTATGACCAGTTAGCTCCAGGGAGCTGTGTCCTGTACATTGGAATAGTATCACTTCTTCTGTTCTTAGAAACAAATGAGAAAAATGAGTTACAGTGACACACATGCCACAGGCCATTGAGAAGTAGAGCACCCAGTAGTCTGATTAATTTGGCAAAAACTCCTAGTACTGCTAGGATAGACAAAGCATGTAGCTAATGCATACAAATACAGCTATTGAGGGATTCTGAAAATGTCAGTTTGCTTTTAGTCTTGAGATTGAAGTAGTGGATGAAAAGCGAGCCGGGAAGTCAAGCCCAGAAGTCATTTGCACTCTCAGTTCTGTCAGTAGCGCATCATGCTAATTCGGTATTGAAGGTACAATAATACAAACTTCCCTTCTAGGGAAGGCTTATTTCAGTTTGGATAAGCCCTCTATTGGTTGCCTGGGGTGTGTTTACTTCCTAACTGCACAGCATTTCACAGAAGTGTGTTTTAAATACGTTTGCATGGAGCTCTCTGTGGTTTGTTCTGTAAGGGTTTGTGAACCTCTGAAGAGTGTTGTGCTATACTCCTGGATGCTTCTCAGAAGCTGAGCTATCTTAGGGGTCTCTAATTGCTGTTAGCACTCTAAAGAATAAATACACTCTTAGGTAATACCAACTACAATGGTGCTTTAATGATGCTATGCATTGGTGAATTCCTAGACCATTTGCAGCACTTCCAGAACCACCATCTTGTGAACATCTTTTGAGTATTAAAAGAAGTAGAACAATGCTATTCCCATGGAGACAAGAAAGAAATTTTTTTCATACATGCTGTGAAGCATGATAAGAAATTACTCTGCCTCTCTTTATGCCCTGGCTTGTAAGCAGAACCTCTTACATTTTCTTCTGGTGGCATGTGACATCTTAATAACTAAAAGTTCTCACAGAGTAAATGATTCCTTCCCTCCATCTTCCTCTTCAGGAACCCATAGGTATACAGCCTCACTGCTGTCAATTCCAATTTTACAAATGATTTCCAGTTAAACTGTTGAGGAGCAGAAGACCTTGTATGTGTCAATCATAAATTAATCTAGTAATCACTGATGGTTGGAGTCTATCAGAGAAGCCTTGCTACAAAGTCTATTCTATAGTAACTACTGTCTTCATGCATTTTGTACTTCCTGTTTAAATATCTGCATCGGCTATGGTCAAAGATGAGATAGATTGTCCCATTTCAAGGTGGAGGATCATGAGGTTGCCAGTACCCTCCAGAGCACTGTATATCATCTGCATTTTGGCATTGCTTGTTTCAAATAAGTAATTTAAAACCACTTTCTTTTTTTCTTCATTTAGACTTTAGAATTCTGTTCCCTCAGCTCACAGGTGTTCTAACACTTGCCTTCTTCATCCACAATTGTGTCATCACACTTCTTCAGAATAACAGGAATCAAGAAAACAATGTAAGTAACGTCACAAGACTGTGCTTATTTATACCTAGATTGCCAGACAACAGTATTTTTTTCCTGTGATTTGATTAAAAAAAAAAAAGTTATACATTCTTTTCCTTGCTATGAGGGAGTAACAGATAAATTACAGATTAATTCACATAAAAGCCCTGAGGAATGCCCCAAACTTAGTTTTGGTCAGGCTCGTATTAGGTGGCCAAATTGCACACAAGAGGCAGATGACTTGACAGTGTTGTAGGACTCAATGAAAACTGACCAATTTTAGAATGAAAAATGGTGGAAAATGTTTGGTAATGGACTGATTTTAGCAGAATCCTGAACAGTATTTTTGGGGTCTAGGTTATACCTTTTCTCAGAGTTGCTTCAGTTGTTTTGCCTCGCAATCCTAGTCAAAGTCCATAGACAAACTTGGCACAATTTAGGAAGTCTTGCAAGTTGAAGCCTGGATCGGGAGGCTTTGTGATATATTGTCTTTGGACTGGTGCTTTGTCGTTGAAAAAGCACTGCTCCTCCAGATGGAACTGCATTCTTTGTTAGTATCTTCCCATTATAAAATACTAAATGGAGTAAACACAATACATAGAGTCTGAGAGTAACTTTTACTCTTATTATTTTTCCTCCCTGCTTCCAAGGATTCTTGTCCAGCTTCATTAAAATGTTAGCTGTAAAGGTACCTGCAATAACATAAAAGACTTTTCAATACTAGCTGTATGAAAAACTGGTACGAAATCATAGAATCCCAGAATGCTTGAGGTTGTAAGGAGCCTCTGGATGTCGTCTTGTCCCACTACTCAGTCAGCACCACTTAAGAGCCAGATGCCTATACAACGCATCAGATAAAATATATCAGATTTGATTATTTGACAGTGAAGTGCAGATTATGTACTACTGCAATGACCTCTTAGGCTTTAGAAGTCTGCACAGTTACTTCCTTGTACCTGTGAATCAAGACCAGCTTGTGAAAGACCCTGTCTGCAAAGGAGTCATGAATTCTCCGCTTCTGGGGCTTACGCTTCTGGGGGCTTTCGGGCTTCTCAGAAATTAGTTTAACAGCTGGAGGTCTGGACAAAGAAAGCTAAGTAAGCATTTTCTCGATTTCCTTAAGAAAATCTTATGATGTGGAGAAGGGCAAGATTTCTCTTAAGCTGTGGCTTTCAAATTCTAAAGGCTAGATCTCCACCAATCAGCTCTATATGCAGAGGAAGCCTAATACCCTCATTCCATCTTCAAGGTTTTCCTGTGTATTTTCCCCCTCCATTTACATCAGAGCAAGCAATCAGATGCAAAGAGCAGCACCTGGAGTGTTCTCCAGCTTGCTTTTCCTGTGTGAAGGAGGAAGAAACTGCTGCCTGCATTTGAATCGGCTTTTCTATTGCCCTCCCTGGAGCTTAAGTTGAATTTCCAAGTCAGCCCTAGCATGGATCTCAAGCCCTTGACAAAACTCTCCATTCCAGAAGAATGTTCAAATTGCTCAGAAAGGACACCTTTGAAGTATGGCAGGAAAGATTTTTAATGGGAAAACAAGTCTCTGTGTAGTTCTTGTGGTAGTTTCATTTGGCTGGAGATTTCTTTTCCTCTTTGTAGCTGTACAGGAGCCTTTCACCTAGCTCTCAAAAGTGCTTTGCAAATGTTAATGAAGTACCTATGCTCTTGAAGAGCTGTTTTGTGATTATGTCACTAAGCTGCTGGGCTGAGTGGGAGATTTCCATATGTATAGGGGTCTTGCCCTCTGTCATAAGTCATGAGGGTTTTTTTCCATATATTTACAAGATGCCTTCTTCTCTCAGTATCTGGTGGGGTGATACTAATACAACTCCATGGATAAAAACTTCACTGTTTTATTGATCGACCTGTTAACATGTCACTTCCATCAGTGTTCTGTGAAAAGGCACAGAATTTGGCAAGCTGGAAAAGCACTGTTTTAGTCTTGAACAAAACTTGCTGAAACTAGTGGTCATAGAACAACTCTTTGGGGAGGTGGAAAAAAAGTAAGACAAACAATAACATTCCTCTTACGGAGTCAGAAATTCAAAACAATAGCAGCTTCCATTCTGGTCACAGGCATGCATCACAGCCCAAAGCTAAAACACACACGGGGGAGGATTGCTCTGGCTGCTATTCCTGTATAGTGGTGTGGGTGTGAGGTGAGAAGAGAAGAGCAGTGCACCAGAGTAAGCCACATGTCAGCAGCACAGCCTGGAGAAGCCCTGTGTACAGGATTTTAGTCTGCCGTTCAGAATTGAGCTTCCTGGTCCCATCTCTGACTGCTGCTGCCTCCTTGTATTTATCAGCATAAGTTTTTGTACAGTGCTCAGTCAAATGGTTTGAAAACAAATTGCATAGGAAACGTAACCTAGCCACAAAAATTAGTTTAGCTGTGGGTTTTGGTTGGCTGTTTTTTTCCTGTTTCATGTCTGTCATCAGTTTCCTTGAGCAACAGTACAGATGCTACACAAGCCCACCATGAACTACAGGCATGAATATGCTAGTGCTGTCTCCTAACAGTTGTTTGTGGATGTACCTGGAAGAAAGGGTGTGAGTGGGGAGGTGTTTTTTGTCTAGTTATTAACTGCAGAAGGCATGGAGCTGTAAATAGTACTTATTTTCTGCAGTATTTAAACACTTTATTCCCTGTAAACAGAGTGAGCTTCCATTGCTGGTGCTCCACCATTGGTTTCTCTTTCCAGCCAAAATCATGCACAGCATCACCCATCCCAGTGAAGTACTTTTTTTTGTCACCCAGTTAAATCTTACCACTTGCCCTTGGTGCATGAGCAGCTGAAGTCTGTTTGTATGATATAGATCAAAGTACTGTTGAGATATTACAGACAGAGCATCTCTCTTAAGATACTAATCTGAAATTGGATGATTGAAAGGCATTTCAAATGTGGTAATCATTACTAAGCCCTGATACAAGCTTCTCCATCCAAGAAGCAACTCCAGAAACTAGCTTTCACTAGTATTGAGGAAGGAAGCGAACTATTTTCTCCATGGCATTCAACAGGCGAATCAAGGCCTGGAAGTTGCCTGTTCTTTGCAGCACCTCATAAGAAATGTCCATAGAGCCACAGAGCCTTCTCTGTGCCATGTCAAATCCCTTGCTGGAGGTCCAGCCAGCAGCTGAGTACTGACTGGTCTGTGGATGTGATTCAATGTCTTGTACTTTCAGGGTTGTCTTGGTTAGCTCCAGCTGATTTATGAGACTCATCCTTTTGTTAGGAGTCTCATTTCCTTCCTTTGTTCTACTGCTCCTGCCAGCTTTAATCACCAATTTTCCCTTCTTCCAGTGGTACTTCTAACACTTTGTTCTGTGGATGTGACCGGGAGAGCTCTTTGTCAGCAGTAACTGCAGCTAACATACGTTCTTCAAGCTCTGTCTGAAAATCTGCCTGTTACTTTAGGTGTATTTGACAACGGTTTGACAGGTGTCAGGCTGTGATCCTTATGGAACGTGACCTGCACGTTACCTTACTTACTTAGAGGCTTCCACCGTGATTCTACAAATGCTTCCTTCTTCCAACATTTTTTTTTTCTACAAGTTTGATTTTTCAGCTGTGGCTGTAAGAATTGTTATATTCTTATGCTTAGGCAGCTTTCACCAGAGCAGTGTCCATTTTGAATGTAAATGCCTCAAGTATCAAATTTAAAATAAAAAAGAGTAGTTATTGCTTTTACTTAAGATAATCCTTTTATCTCTCCCCATATGTCCTTTGATTTTATCTGGAATTATGCTGTCTAAGCAGTGCTGTTGAGGTCTTTTGGGAGTGAACCCAGGTCTCTTGAGGAATAATGAACATTAATCAAAAGATGTTCCTATTATGTAAACACGTGTTATTGTACAATGATAACCATCTTATACACAGCAGCATATGTTTGGAAAGGAGCTGATGGATGTTTGAGAAAAAGTCCAAGTTTTGAAGTTGTCTATTTTTTTTTTAGTAGCTTATTGAAATCAAAATCTTGGTACTCTTTGCATGGTGACAGCACCTGGAGAAAACAGTCTGTTGTCCTACATGCTATGAAAATAAATTATCAAAATTATCTCAGCACTTAGTTTCAGTGCAGATTGAAGCATACACCCTTAAGAACTCTAGAAACATGAACTGGTTAGTACTGGTGTTAGTAGCTGTTGGAGGTAATAGCACACCACCTATCCACCATTTTTCACACCCAAAGGAAGCAGTAAGAATTTTATTTCGGATTTCTTGCCCTCACAACTGCATGCACTCATCATAGCAAAAGCAGTTTTACAGTTTTAGAACTTAGGTGTAGGTAGAGTACAAATAACAACTGTGAGTTACTATGCTGTTTTTATGCATTACTGAAAAAAACTGGGCTGAAGCCTTTATTAAAATTGAGCTCTTTATTAAAGATATCAGCTGTGCAGGAAGCCCGACGGGGTGCACTCACGCTGCTGCAGTCTCCGCGGGCAACTCAAAGGAGGAGGATGGGGCTGTCACTAGGGGTGCAAGGCGACAGGCTCCTGTGCTCATGAGACCACAGGGAGAGCGCAAGCTCCGTCCCGAGGTTCAGGGTCCCCACACCAAACCAGTGTGGTCAGGGTGACAGGGCAAAAAGCCCAAACCAGGACTAGGAGATGCATCGACTCCTTCCCCAACCTGGGGTGATGTCCAGGTTCCCCAAATTGTGTTGGCTCGTTGTTGGGTGGGACGTTCGTGTTTTCAATTCAGTCCCATGGTGTCAAGGGGTTTTTCTCATCTGCATACCTCGGAGGGGCGGACCTGCCCACCTGGTATCCCCCTTCTGCGGGGGGCACGCCTTCTCCCCCCCGCCCCCTCGGACACCCTCCCGGCAGCGTGGGGGCAGAGGGCAGCGGGTCGAGTACGGATGGGAGCGGNATAATGCATTAGGGTCTGTGAATATGTAACAGGGGCATAAAAGCAGAACAATTAGCTGCTTTAACGTTTTAATTCGGGAATAAAGGAAATCACGTCCGGGCTTGTCCCTCACATTAGGACTACACCTAAAATACCAGATTTAAAGCAGGTTTTGGCAGATGATGTGCATTAAGAAGGTCTTGGGTATGTTTTGAAAAGTTGTCCTGACCTCAAGAGATGAGAGTCTGTATCTCTTTGCAAAATTGCCTTACTGTGTCTCTGAGTCCTGCAGTTAATGAAGTTACTGATAAATACGTGTAAGAAATTTGGATGCTCATATTTAGTATTTTTCAAATTAGTTCTTAGAGTAGGTGGGCACTAGTGCTTTTGAAGATGCAGACATTGTATAAAAACCAGCTTCTCATGTCACGAGGAGAAATTCTGCATATAATTTAAAGAAAAGGCTACTGCTCAGCTTCTGATGAAAGCTAATAGTCCTTACTCAATGCCCAGTATGAGGAGAGTGAAGTCTAGGGAATCATCTTCTTGTGCATTTAACTGCTCAGCAGGAGGAAGAGGTTGCAGCTAGAAATGTGCAGCTGCTGGGAGCTTGAGAGCCACCCTGGAACGTATTCAAAGCACACTGATGCCTTTTCCTCATCAGCCTCTAAGAGGCAAAATAATACTCCTCATCAGACAGCAATCTTCTACCCCAAAAACATTGGCAAAATGAATAAGAGATCCCATGTCTTTCACGAGAAACTGGCTTCCATCTGAATTTCTCTCAAAACTCATAATCTAGCGTTTTATACTTTCTTTGGGGATTGCATTGCCCTTGGCAGAGCCTGGAGTGGTGTAGGCTATGCTTCTTCTGTCAACAAGATAGTGTGAAGAAGCACTTAAAGAAACATTTCCATGCACAGTGTGAGGAAACTTTGCTCATGCTCCAGTGAGCTGGCTGGAGGTGATAATTATCACCCTGGTCTGGAAACCAGTATAATCCTAATAACTTGGTGTTATCCCTGAGCTAGCAAGGCTTGCTTCTCAGTCTCAGGAAAATAGGGTCATGTATTGAAACATTACTAGCAATCCTTTAAGAAGCTGATGATTAGCAGCAGCTGAAGAAATGGTTTGCTGTAAGGTGATGAGTGTTTTGCACTGTAACATAAGCTTTTACAGAACTTAGTTAGCTAATAACTAGAAACAAATGGTCTCCCTCTTTATTTCCAAAGGAAGGAATTTATGTAGAAGGGTAATTCACCAAGTACATTGCTGTGATACCAGTCTGAGGTATAAGTGGATTCCCTAGTTTCATAAAGTACTTAATTAGATATGCCAGTTATTTTCCTGTAATAGATGTGTAGTTATTTTCCTGTAATAGATGTGTAATTATTTTGGGGTAGTGGAAAATATTTGTATATATTACATATTTTACAAAGAGCCAAAATTTTCAGAACTGAACATTCAAGTTTAGGTTTAAATCCATACTTAAGTGTATGTAGAGTACTTAAGTGTGGATTTATGACCCCAGCTTCAACACTCTTTCCTTAAAACCTTTGATTAAATACCTTTGTATTATATCTGCAGTTGGGTAGGCTGATGTCTTTCATAGCAAGATTTTATTCATGACAAGAAATTTAACATAGGGCATTGCTGGGCTTTCTGTCTTAGACAAGTGTGTCTGTGTCCCAAGGGTCTTAGTAGGAACAGGTGAATGTAAGAAAGCAGAAGCAATTTCTTGTTTGTTTTAATAACTAGTGTATGTTTATGCATCAGGAATAACATGCTACGTCTATTGGCATATCTCTTTCATGGTGCTTTTTTTGTATGTTGAGGGATAAATAATACTTGTCTTTGGGTTATCTCCTTGCAGCTTTCTGATCTGATCAGAACCAGGTCTGAAGTCTCCATTCAAGTAGTAGGAAGTAAAAACAAAAATGTACAAGTGATAGTAGTAAATATAAAAAAGCAATGCAGAAGAAATTAATATAAAAGTTAACAGTAATACATGAAATAGAAATCTTCTCATGAGGTTTTTATTTCATCTGGTTTTGTGTGTAAGTGCTGGCCAGAATAAACTCTTGTTTTTCCTCAGGTGAGAGACCTCTCTATTGCATACTTCCTGGTTGGGCTAACATATCTGTATGTTGGAGTGATAATTTTTGCATCTTTTCCTTCTCCACCATTATCCAAAGAATGTATTGAACAGGTGAGATATTTTACTGCAGTATGTATTTCATGGAATCACTAAATGGGTTTTTTGTAGGGGGACCTCAGTGGGTCATCTGATCCAGCTTCCTTGCTCAAGCAGGGAGCATATGGCACAGGATTGCATCCAGATGGTTCTGGAATATCTTCAGTGAGAGAGACTCCAGAACCTCTGTGGACAATCTGTTCCAGTGCACAGTCACTCACTGTGAAGAAGTTCTTCCTCATATTCTTCCTGTGGAACTTCCTGTGGATCAGTTTCTGCCCATTGCCTCTTATCCTATTGCTTGGCACCACCAAGAGCCAAATCCATCCTCTTGGCACCCTCCTTTCAGGTACCTGTATACATTGATGAGGTGCAACAGGAACAGGCCCAGCTCCCTCAGCCTTTCCTTGTAAGAGAGATGCTCCAGTCCCTTGACCATCTTCGTAGCCCTGAGCTGGACCTGGTACAGGAGCTCCATGTCTTTGTTGTACTGATGAGCCCAGAACTGGACACAGCTCTCCAGATGTGCCTCACCAGGGCTGAGTAGAGGGCAGGATCACCTACCTCGTCCTGCTGGCAACGCTCTTCCTAATACATGCCAAAATACCATATTTGTCCTTAGCCTTTTAATAAATATGCAATAAAAATCCCCCAGCTACTGCGTCTTGCTTCATGATTCACCCTGGCAGGCACATCTGCACTTGACTGTGGTCTGTTGTGGGACACTTTGATACCACACCACGAACAGATGAGTAACGCTTGTGTTATCTCATTTATATTCATAAATGGTTCCTGATATTTCGGTGAAAAACAAACATTTAACAAATGCTCTTTGAAAGTGATGAAGGACCATAATGAACAAGTTAACAATTGAGCTTTTAATTTCCTTAGCTTCTTTAATCCTGAGAAGTGTGTGCAGTGACTCATTTGGATTCCAGAAGAAATAGAACGTGAAAGCAAGCTTGTTTAGATAGGGGTCCTCACTGCAGTTATGTTAGGAGTCTGGCACTCTGGAGTCTGACACTCTGGTGAGCCTTACCAGCAGAGTTCTTCAGATAGTAGCACCACATGAAACACCCTGGGAAAGCTAAAAACTCTTATCTACTTAAAGGCAAGCCTGATTTCCATACCCTAAATTGCTTCAGAGATAGCAGTTATCAAATGGGGATCCATTTTATGCCGAGTGTTCTATAACTCTGGCATAATATTTAGTAATAAGTCAGCATTTAAAGGCTTCCTCTGACTGTGGATTAGTTAGAATTGATGCCACTGTTAAAACTATGAAATTATTTTTTTAACCACGTGAAATAATTTCACAGGATGAAATCCACAGTTAAAACAGATAATGAGTGATATTCTTCACATTTATTTTCTGTAGTTATCTCTGGTGCTTATGAAGCGTTTGTATATTTCTGTGATATTTAAGTCTTACAATGCTTTTTCAGATGTTCATAGTAATAGTGTATGATTCCTTCCTCATTTGTGTGTAATACAGTTGCTCACTAAATAACATTTTTTAATAAGTAAGTATGATATGACAGATAATAGGAGCATATGAATTCATCTGCCTAAAAGGCCAGATGGCCCTTCCACTGCCTGGATTATTTGAGGATGTTCAGAAGATCAGAAAGTAATTCCTTATGTAATACTAACATTAACACTGACATCAGCCTAGTAGTATTCAAAAATCATTTATTTGATGGCAAGGCAGTTGTAAAAGAGGGAGAGGGTTTTTCATGTTATGGAGTTAATTTAGCAATTGTAGCCGTTTGGATTTTATCCCATTCTTTCTGGCACACAGATATTAAAAACCAGCAGATACATGTAAACAAGCCACCATTGATGTGTAACATTACTTATATGTTTAGAATTTTCTAGATAACTTTCCCAGTGATGACATCATGTCATTTGTTGCAAGAATATTCCTGCTGTTCCAAATGATGACTGTATACCCACTGTTGGGCTATCTGGCAAGAGTTCAGCTGTTAAGACAGTTTTTTGGAAATGCTTACCCAAGGTAAGAAGTCTGTTTCTTGACAATAGTTTGGCACACTTTGCTTAACTGTTGTCAGAAATTTGGCTAGGTTTTTGGGGATTTTCTTTGTACATTAGGTACATTTCATAAGCTAATTTCACAGAGTTTGTAGAGTCAGGGTGAATAGGCACACAAAATAAACTTGCCTGCACAGGACTGCTACAATTTGCCAGAGCAGAATAAGGGGGAGTTCTTTTAGTTTAGCTCTTCATTTTATTAATAAATAGAAATTTTGTCAACACAGTCTCTTTGTGTTATGCAATTATATGGCAAAAGAAAAGTTGTACAGGAAAAAATTATTCAGTACAGAAGCATTTCATCTAGCAGTCCTTAAGCTATGAAAAACATATACTCCAGATACTAACCTTTCAGCATGCCATCTTTGTTTTGTGCATGATTATTAATTGTCCATCTGTTTTTAAAGAGTGCTAATAGCTCAGTGAGTTGTAAGTTGTGCTATATTGGCTGCTGCTATGCTTATAAAAATAGCTTTTCACATGCTTATTTCAGAGATGAGCCACACCCTTGCATTTGTACAGTGTCTGTATTCCAGGGAAGAACTGATGCAGATTTCAGTTCTAGTTTGTTTTTTTTAAATAAAACCTAGGACATTTATATTTGGATTACTGGAGTACTGAATTTGTCACAGCTGAGAAGTTACCATTTATCTCCAAGTTTCTTCTTTCGTATTGCGAATTACTGTTGATGAAGGAGAGGAAAAAAAATCTCCGGAAGGAATGTGTATTTCCTCTGTGGCATCAGCAGTTTAGGTCTGCAGAGATGCTGTTCCAAGTTTCTTCTGAGTCCAAAAATAGGTATGAGAAGTTCTAGAAACTGAATGGCTAAAATTAGGCAGTGAAATAAGTGCCTGCTTTTTTTGACTCTGAATTGTATGCAGTTCAACGTTAAGATTTTTAGGAGCTGCTGCAAGTTACTGTTGGAAACAAGGCCATTTATTTAAGTGCTAAAGATGGATTTCACAGCGACTGGGAAATAGTCTTGTCCTTTATATTATGTGGATGTGCCTTTTCCTATCTCCTCCCTCTAGTTACTCTCTGACCAGAATGGTTTTCATTTCCCTCATGGCCTCTCCTAGAACCTACAGCTTTATGCCCGTCTCTTCTCAGGTTAATTCCAGCTTGCTGTTTTAAGCCTTCATAGTGTGACGAATTTGATGATGCAGATACTTGCTTGATTCTTGTCTCCAGGATGTCCTGTGGGTAGCTTCACTCATTTTTAAATTTTTTTTTTTGAGACTCCTTAGAGTGAAGTATTTAAAGCTTCTGAGAAGTCAAAAATGGTTTCTAGGAAGCCACATAAGTCTCTCCAGCCTACAGTGATAAGGTAGCATATTCTGGCTGATGGGCTGTCTCTCACTCTCTAGCATCCCAGGTGTCTCCAATACGGCACAGAAATCACTCAATTAACTTCAGGTTCTGACTTCTGTGCATTTACAAGGTCAGCCCTTGGTTTTTTCTACACAGTAAAGACTTCCTGAAGGCTGATAGCAAGCATAGGACATGTCTCTGGGAGGATAGTAAAGATTTACTGCCTGGTTGTGAAATGTGTCTTCATGACTGGTTCTCACCAGTCACCTAAGCTGACCAAAACTCCTTTAGTTGCACTTTATCACCTCTCTAGGAAAAACTTCAGTATTTTTGGTTTTCCCCAGAGCTGCTTTTGTAGGGAAATGTTTTGCAAATATGAAGATGTTGCTCTTACTGACATAGGCTGATGTCTTACTGGAAAGCCTGTTGATTCAACTCTGAAGAACCTACCTGGAAATACTAAGTTCTGTGGCTTTTTGTAGAGGAAAAAGAGCACCTTACTAATAGTTGAATATACTTGGCTTCTTTTCTCAAAATCCTCATTAATCAGGGCTAACAGCTCTTGGGCAATAAGAAGATTGACCTGCAGAGATTCATGATTTACCTCTTAAATGTCTGTCTAATGTTAATATATGGAGGAGAATATCCTGGGTCACATGTCTGGAGAAAATTTTTGTGTGAGTGGTGAACCCAAAGGATGAAAAAGGAGGAAAAGAGCAGGACCTCTGCTGGCAACCTAGCCTCATTTAACTCTGTGATTCTGTGTGCTAAATCACATCTCTTTTCATAAGTGCATCTTTCTTACATTAAGTTTTCTTTGCAGCTGAGAGAAATGTTATAAATTTGCCTTCTGACTGTAATTGTCCAAACAAAACCAACTAAATCAACAAAGTGTAACAGAAACACCTTCTCCTTTGATCCAAGTCTCCATCAGAAATGTTCCTATCTTCATTTTTCAGCTGTTGGTTGCTTCACATGGAAGCTCACTGACTTTAAAAGCCAGGCTTCTTCACATCAGCAGTTTTTTGCAGGTGTGGATACCTGCTGCTGCTGTGGATGGAGTTAACAGATAGCCATTAAGTTATTAAATGCAGTACTTAGAATTTTGGGTGGATGCAACTTAAAGCAAATAGCTTGATCTTGCACATGTTTACAAGGCTGCCAGATAGTTTTTACTTCCTGGGAGTGATTGTATTGCTCAGATCAATTTCATTCTCTGCGTTTTACCCCTTTTTCTTTATCTGTCACAGGCAATAATAAAGGACCAAGATATTAGTTTGCTGTTTTGCAATTTATAGTCTTGATTTTTGATCTAATCAAAGACAACTTCGACCAAAAGCAACATCATGGTTCATATCCTATTTTTTTCTGGTAAACCATGGATTATAACTGGATTATAATGAGAAACTACATACCCGTCTTCAAGGGAGCTTTTATTGTCTTAAGACTTGCTTTTCATCTCTTTTGTCCCATGCTTTTTAGATACTCTGTAGTGCTATTTTTCTATTAACAACTCTTTGCTATGTGTGCCTGTAGTGTATCCTACTAACCCATAGTCTTGAGTGATGAAGCAGCTTGCCTCAGCAACTCAAACTTAAAAGCTTAAACAGACAATACGTAACTTTTCTTCTTTTAGGTTTCCCAACAGACATAAGCTGAACTGTGGAAGCTTGCTTATCTGAAAGGAAATGTATCACTGGAAATGTTCCACTGTATCATCACCCTCACAGCAGAGTTTATTCCATATATTTAACCTAAATCTCCCTCCTTCAGTGTGTACCCATTCCTCCTTGCCCTGTCACTCCAGTTCCTGTCAGAGAATCCCTCTCCAGCTTCCCTGCAGGCCCCTTCAGACACTGCAAGGTGTCTGTGAGGTCCCCACACAACCTTCTCTGCTCCAGGCTGCACAGCCCCAACCTGCTCAGCCCATCCTCACTGGGGAGGTGCTCCAGTCCTCTTACCAACCTCCTGGTCCTCCTCTGGACCTGCTCTAACAACTCCTTGTCATCATGCTGGGGACCCCAGGGCTGGATGCAGTGCTCCAGGCAGGGTCTCAGCAGAGCAGAGGGGCAGAACCCCTCCCTCAATCTGCTGGCCATGCTGCTTTGGATGCAGCCCAGGATTCCCTTGGCTTTCTGGGCTCACTGCAGGCTCATGATGAGTTTTTCATCACCCCCAAGGCCTTGCCCACAGGGCTGCTCTCAATCACTTCCCTGCCCAGCCTGTGGGTGTGTCTGGGATTGCCCCAATGCAGGTGTAGGACCTTGTACTTGGCCTTGCTGAACTCCCTGAGGTTTGCATGGTCCCACCTCTGGAGCCTGTCCAGGTCCCTCTGGATGGCATCCCATCCCTCAAGCATGTCCACTGTATCATACACAGCTTGAGGGTGCATTCAATCCACAAATCCTTCAGCCTTCCTCTACTTTCTACAAAAGATCTAGAAATGAGAGAAGAGATCCTAATTCCTTCTTTTATTTTGCAAAATGTATGCTAGTATACAGATTGCAACAGAGAAAGTGATGTATTGGGACAAAACCCAAGGAACTGTTCATTCTCTCTGCTTTCCCTGGTGTTGTTAAGGAAAGCCAAAATTTTGTGTATTGGTAATTGCTTTCTTTTCTAAAATGAGATATATTTGTAATGGTGTCATTTAACAGCTGATTTAGGGCCAGATGCATGTGCTTTATCTGCTGTTTCTTGCTTGACTCTGGATCTTCTTATGTGCATAGAAAGACAGTTTTTTGAATTATTGTTACTGGCTCTTGGCTACAGTGATATTTCTGACAGAGATTCCCTTGATTAATTTTATGATGTGCTTAAAGTGCTTTATATAGTCACCTGATGATTTTTTTAAACTTTTTAACATCTTTCCTGTTCTAAGAGGTTAAATAAGCTGATAGACAAAAATCATTTTGCTTTCCTTAGTGGTTGTCCTTCCTTTACTCCGTGGCAGCCCAGCAGACCTGCCAGTTCTCACACAGATGTATGTCTTCTGATGCAATGAAATACATTTCTTCTGTTTGTATGCATGTTTGCTTGTCTGCTCTTCATCTAAGTTCTGTCTAGCTTCTTAAAGGTTGTGATTCATTGTCTTTTGACCAATGTCACTTGAGTGAGATTTCCAGGAAGAAAATGCATTTTTAGATACAGAAATCTCTCAAAAATTCTTACTTGGATGATCCTGATTTTCTTTTTTCTTTGCTTTCCAGTTTTCCTTTGTGTGTGTTCATCCTGTGACTCCATGCTGAGTCCAGGACTTCTGAGAGAACTTAAAACTTGAGGGGATTTAAAATCAGTTTCTGTCTTTAAATTTCCCCTGTGCTAGGGTTTGGTTTCACTGTTTTGACATGATTCTTACTTTGACAATGCCAAACTTAATTAGATATATATGGTCACTGCTGTTGAGTGACTTAAGTGTAGCTACCACTTCCAGGGGAGAAAACTTGATGGAGCAAGTCCTTTAATGATCTTCTGGCATATAAGGTTGTTTCTCCACTCCTGTCAATCTGAAAGGTTAACCTTTCAGGAGAGAAAAAAGCAAGACTTAGGGGAAAGATTGCATTGTGTTTTAATCTTTTTTTTTTTTTCTCCTCTCCATTATCATTTTTGTGGGATTGGAGGATTTTTGCAGGTGAGCAGTGACTCGCTTTGTAGAAAAGAGCTAGAATCTTCATCTGCCCAGCTGAGAGTATGGAGACTGAGGACAGAATAGGAAAAAATTGCCATGGGTGTGCCTGCTTTGTGAATTACAGCCTCCTTCAGGAAACCCAACCTGTGCCTCAGAGCAGTAGCCCTAACCACGCTGCCCAGGCAGACAGTCCTGCCCTGGTATGACAGTCCAGCACCTGCTGCCATTGACCATGAGGAAGAAAGTTACACCACTTAGAAAACACCTGTATGTGACCAGGGTGGTTAAGCAAAAACAGGCCAAATCTTTTCTAATCTCTAATGTCCTCTAAATACTTTTCTTCGTATAATTGTAATAAGCAGTGGTATGGTTATGTCCTCTGCCTCCAAATGCTTGTTTCCTCACTGTCCTTTTGCAATGTGTGGTAAGCATTAATTCTACTGTAAGCCAGTGTCAGGCTAAACCTGTGCAATTCAGAACTTGTTAAAATGTCGTGGGCTATGAAAAATGCTTGACCTGTCTGGAACACACCTGCATGGAACTCTAGAGTCTTAGGAAAAGTACTGTCTCAAATAATGTATCTACTTGTTAGCCCTAGGTATCAAATTTTATTTTATTCAGAAGGATAGGGGGTTTTTTTCCTAAATGGTAATGCCTTTCTCTCTATCAAGATCAAGAGTTTTTCCCCTGTCCTGGAGATGAGCTGAGCTGTGACCATCTGCTTAGAAAGGGTTTGCAAGTTAAATACCTGTTGTCCATTGTCATGGTTACAACTCAGGCTGTTTCAAAATGTAGAGAAAGGAGCAAGGACATTCCAGAGGAGGAATGCAGTGTGATCTTTCACATTGAAACAGGTAGATGCAAAGCCTTTTCAGATCTTCTGATTTTGGTATTGTTCATGAGGAATCTGATTAATTTTAACTATGAAAACTGGAAAGCACTACTTTACAAGTACTGAATTGCTTTGGAGGCTTCAGCATTTGAGGACCATTGTCTTCAGTTGAGCCAGAACACATTGTCCCCCTCAACCCAATAATCTTTCTTAGATCAAGAAATTGAAAAATGTTTCATTTCACACCAAACATACAGACACCCCTGTTTGTTTTCACAATTCAAAAGAATATAGAATTAATTTTTTAAAAAAACAACAGCTTTGAACAACAAAATCACGTCTTCAAAGCATGCCAGAATAAAATACTTCCGAGATTTTTCAGGTTTTCTGCTAAAATACTCCGAACTGACACAAATTTGCAAAACATTTTTGAATTAGTAAGCCTGCACTGGTTTTAGTCCCTTCCCTCCTACTAAAAGAGTAATCTCCGCAAAAAGAGAGTGGAAGACATGCTGTCATTTTCTGTGTCCATAAACTTTCTGCTTCAGTTGTGTGGTAGTAAGATTTGCAATCTGCCATGTGTAGGGGGAGAGGAAGTAGTTTGTTGTGAACAAGCTAGTTAACTGGCTTTCCTTAGCAGTATTAGAGAATGCGTACACATTTGGTGCCCTAAGTCTGATTCTTGGGATTTTATTTTTTGTTCACAGGGTCTTACTGGATTTATATCCAGTTAAGTTTTTTTAAAGTTAAACAGCTGCTGCAGTCTCTCTGCAATCATTGATCTCTCTCTTCTACCACTGTTAAAATGTCATGTACAAAATTAAAGATATCTTTTCTGTCTCTTTGAAATCAGTTTTAAAGATTGAAGGTTAAAAACAATCCATAGTTTAAATTATTCCTTTGTGTTCTAATTGCCCTAATTTCCCTGAACTTTAATGAGACTATTTTATGTCTCTAATCTTTCTTCCTAACTTGGAAACTGGCAGGCAGCCTTTCAGCCATAGCCATGGAAGCTGTCACTTTTAGAAAGTTTGTTAGTGTAGTTACATCCTCCATAATACACATACTTTCTACAGTGAAGAAAAAATTAGCCTTGGCTTACAGGTTTTGTATATTTTAGGAAATCATATCCTTCAGGAGAATAAACAAAACCTGTAAGTGTATGTATATTTCCTCTGTGAGAATTCTTTTTTCCCTTCATAGAAACAGCTGTGTGACCAAAATATCACAGGTTTTTATTATATTTCCTGACTTTACCTTATGCTTAAATATGCCAACATTTCATATTCCTCAAAGAAAAGTGATACTTTCCTGAGTCTCAGCTCTGTGCATAACTGCACTGGATTTGTCTCATGCAGTAAAAGCTGGTTTTGCAGAACAGAAAATCTCTGTTTTTCTCATCCTTAATGCAAAAGAAAAGCAAAGGAAATTATTTGTAAAAACAAATTCAGCGAAAAAATTCAGCGTAAATAGGGCAGGAGCAGAGAAGTTCATTACAGTTCATATATGGTAAGACATCCAGCATTCTAAATGTTTGTCCTCTATCAAAATGCAGTAGAGTGCAAATTTTAAGAATTTCCCCCTAATAGCATTTGTAATGTTTTCCACTTGATGCATCTTTGCCTTTCTTCTGGTTTCCATTAGCTCACTTTGAGCAATTCAGATCATTCTGTGAACAGACTAACTCTTTCTTGTGGGAATTAAGTTGTACAGTATTGTTTCTTTGGTATTTGAATATCCATCTGAAATACTTGAGTGCTGAGTACCACGTATGATGTTTTTCATAAGAATTGCCAAATTACACATTCTTATTCCTTAAGAATATTTTGAGTCAAAATACTAGATATTTAGAAGTTGGCACTCTGAATATTCAGTAGATGACCTATTTGCTGTGAAATTAATCAGCTTTAATAGAGTGAGTCACGCAAATAAAAACACCAACCATGTACCAGTTAAATGTAAGAGTAAATGAAGAACAGTGGTGGTATTTTGTAATAAATATAACAGATTTTAACACTCTTTCCTCACTTTCCCATAGCCTTTTCCATGTGCTTATCCTGAACCTAGCCATTGTAGGAGCTGGAGTAGCAATGGCAAGATTTTATCCAAATATAGGAGGTATCATAAGGTGAGTGTTGCAGTGAGCTTCCCTGTGTTGTTAGTACGTTTGTGTCTAGATGTTGAAAAGGAGCACTAATAATTGTACCTTTCTATTTTGTGAAGCTTATGCCTTCTTAAGTTGTGAATAATGATTTGGTGTGTAAACAGTCAGCTTGCAAAGATCTGACATCTGTCACTCTGCCCCTGTGTCTGAGGTGGTTGAGTTTTACTGGAGCTGTATCTGAGAACCTTGTAACTCTACTCATAAAAGAATATGGTGCCAGAAGAAAAGTTGCTTTCTTATGGTGTTCTTCCCTCAAGTTTCTATTTTGTATTAAGACCATTTGAATCTGGTTTGAAGGTCCATAATGAAAATCCAAGAAAGCAACTAACTTTAAAGGGAAAAGTGGCATCAAAGTTATGCCTCTAAATGATATCCTAAATTTACTATGTTGATGAAAAGCTAGGATTTCTATAATTAGAAATTATTAGAGGAAATAATAAGGAGTCTTATTTTACTGTGTTTGACATCAACATGTTTATATGCATTGTCATTTATTCTTGGTTTGCATCTTTCCTAAAGCAACCAGGAGAGGGAGGTGTTTAAAAATACAGAAATCCACAATTATAAAACTAGAATGACAGGTTTGGGTCTGACAAAAGTATCAAAGTAACTTACTTTTCTCAGTGGCTGATCTTTGAGGGTTTTCCCCATTTCCTCTTCTACCTCTCCTTGTAGTGAATTTTTTTGTATTCCAGTAATAGGGATGGTCTAGTTAATCATCATCATATACTCTTAGTATGATCAAATGGACCTTAGGGTTGGAAGGGACCTTGAA